>CM049805.1:20936316-20946612 GCA_027422405.1 Ptychobarbus kaznakovi
GTACATGCTTCGTCTGTTGTGCACAGATAATTAGACGTTTTCACATTTACTCTTGTTTTGTCAACACACAAGCATCAATGTGCAATTAACCTGCAGAAGCAAACCCAATGAACCTGTCTTAAAACACATGTTGTGTGCGAAACTCACACAGCTTCTATAGTGACGACACATTCAAACACCTCCATACAGACTCTCCATCACTCTTGTGCTCTTTAGACTGCCAGTTATTTATCCCAAGGACCAATATGCATTAGTAAAAGCATCTATTTTCATTTTTCTTTGTCTACAAATACACATTTTGGCTGCTGAGGTACATTATATAAAGCAATCCATGCCCTCTGTAATTGTTTTAAAATAGCCCAATAGTGTGGAAAAACCCTGCAACACAGCACGAGGTCAAAGAGTCTGTAATGAAAGCCACCCGTGCCATTAGCTGTCATTTCTTCTTCAGCTCTGCTTGCAGTGCATTTCTGACAGTGAAAGATGTTATGCTCACCTTGACTTGTCTCTCTGGGTTTACTCAACATTTTGTTTAAATGTGAGATTGATAACACAATGTATTGCAGTGGCAAGCTGTCATAAACTCTACCGCATCTTTACTTAGCTGTGTTTTCATTTTATAACGATTTATAAATTAAAATAGTCACCAAATTTTCTCCGAACATTGCTTGAGGATAAAGAAGTTACAGTGCATAATAGATGTCATAACTCCCATTTTGATTGACACATCAACAATTAAAAACAGCTCCATCACTATGCATTACTGTAATGTCAACACAGCAGCTGTTAACCAATGTTGAAAACATAAATGTGATTTTTTTTTTTGACATGTTGGTCCTGTAGTTCTTCATGTGACTCAATTCTCAGTGAAGCACTCCAACAGCAGCTTCCCAACCAATGCTGGGAATATTCCCATCATCCTACACGTGAAGACAACACATTATACACATCGACTGCTGTAAAGATGGAGCTTGTGATCCAGAACAGCACACATTTAAAGAAGATATTGTGTCCAGTCTTTATATTTTCATTATGATTGCTGAGGAACAGTAAGGTAGCAAAGCTTCAGGCTGTTCATCATATCTACATCTAGTGATGAAACCACCAGAGTATTACATAGTGTTAAGGGAAGTAAAAATTTATTTCTTAACCTGTTTGACTTTCTTCTGGGTTTCTGTGTGTCTTAAAAAGTCTAAAGAAAGACAATTTTTCCACAAGGTAAATTAGAGCAGTCTCAAAGTCATGCATTTTTATAAGCAATTTAATAGCAATTTCGTGTGACTTTTTGGGAATTAATACAGAATTTGAAACTCAGATCTGTAAAAGTGCAGGTTTAACCGCAATACTTTTTTTTTTTTTGGTGAGGGAGACTTAACTTTTAACTCCAAATCTGGTGAGATAATGTCCATTACACCAGAGTAGAGAGAAGATGAGAAATTGAAGATCACAGGAAATTATTTAGTTCACCATAAATTAACATGCACTGGTAGTTTACTCGGGTCATCAAAGATGTAGGTGGCTTTTTTTCTTCAGAAGAACAGCAAAGAAGATGTTTAGCTCAAGGTTATTTATACAATGCAAGTCAGTGGCTACTGTCATATTGAGAGTAAAAAAAACATATCAGGCAACACAAAATGAACACCCGTGGCTCCGGTCTTATGAAGCGAAACAATCAGTCTGTGCAAGAAACTGAACATATTATGACCTGTAATCCCGAGCCTCAGACAAACGGTCCGGAGTGATGTCCACTTCATGAACGAATCATTCTTTTGAACCGGTTCTGTTCAGTGAACGGGATGAATCAGTTCATCAAATCAGACTGAAGCGTCTGAAACCGTTTGCAGCTCGAGCAGCACAGATCTACAAGTTACTCACTCAAAACTCACTCGATGAGCCAAAACAGCGGCGAATCTGAAGCTCCAGCTCCTCCAACAGTCACTGAACTGAGAAAACACTTCGACTCGTCTCGGACCGAAGACCCGCGCAGCAGATATAAGCATGCGTGAACTGAGAGCTTGAATTAAATATTTTATGGTTTCTCGTTGTTTATGTAAAAAGGGAGTTGATTAGGATTACTTCATTCACTTTATAAGACATGC
Source organism: Ptychobarbus kaznakovi (assembly GCA_027422405.1). NCBI lineage: Eukaryota > Metazoa > Chordata > Actinopteri > Cypriniformes > Cyprinidae > Ptychobarbus > Ptychobarbus kaznakovi. The sequence continues at coordinate 20,938,416 of CM049805.1, forward strand.
AACACCTCCATGTTTCTCATACTTAAGTGCTTTAATGATATAATTGCATATATGTTAACGCAATAGTTAACATCATTGCGTGATTAGGTAATCAAACTGGTGAATCATCCCTGAGGCTCTGGATTAAATTATGTTGGCTCAGGCCAGTAATTTTCTATCTTCAGCATTTTAATATCATGCACAAGTGAGCAATTTCAGACTATACTGCTCTATATCTAGTTTACTACTGTCATAGTCACTGTGTAGCTACTGTGTGTAAAATGTCTAGGCCTTTATTTGAGAAAATATGATTCACAGACCAGATTACAGAGTGCACTAATACAATGTTTTCTTCCCTTCTGTTCGTGATCTAAACACTATATTCATCCTCTGAAATCAGATCCTGCGTTACCATGGAAATACTACTTTAAAATATTTTAGTGGGCGGAGTCAAGCATCATATTACAAAATTGAGTACAGTATTTTATAATAAAAACTTTTTAGAATCTTGACAAAATACATATCGTTGGTCTGAGTCTCAAGGTTCCAGATTTATAACGTCTGTAAAATCGAAAGTGACCTCACTTTTTGTCATTAACTTCAAATTAACTTATTTAGACAGATGTTTATTTTCAGTAAACTTAGACTTCTATAACTTTTCACGTTTTAGCTCTTCAGTGATACTCTGCTGATTGTCTCCTTTAAAGAGAGACCAGCCTAAGGTCTGGATTCTAAAGCATGCATGAAGTTGAGATTTAAATATGAATAAATAATATTTCCATTGATGTATGGTTTGTTATGATAGGACAATATTTGGCTGAGATACTAATATTTGTAAATCTGGAATCTGAGGGAGCAAAAAATCTAAATATTGAGAAAATCATCTTTAAAGTTGTTTAAATGAAGTTCTTAGCAATGCATATTACTATAAAAAATTAAGTTCATATATTTACAGTAATACATTTACTAAATATCTTCATGGAACATGATCTTAATATCCTAATGATTTTTGGCATAAAATAAAAATATATAATTTTGATCCATACAATGTATTTTTGGCTATTGCTACAAATATACCCCAGCGACTTAACACTGCTTTTGTGCTCCAGGGTCACATTTATATGCGAATAAAAACTATTATAACTCTTCAGAAAACTTGAATCAATCAGTTTGATTGCAATTGATTACTTTGTCATTATGAACTTTTTGAAGCATCAAATTTTGGGGAAATGGCCATTTAATGAAAGATTGAAATATTAAAAATATCTTGCTTTGTGTTTTGAAGATGATCATAATGTATGGATTTGGAAAGGCAGTTGAATTAACCCTTTCACTATTTTTAAAGTTGTATAAAAGCAATCGAGAGTAATATTCATAACGGCAGCACTCTTGCTTGATTTGCATGAACACTAACATGCTTAAGACTGCTAGAGACTCGATTAATTGCAATATATTAAAAACTGGCAATGTTGCTTCCTTTCACAATTATATCCCAAAACATATTACTTTAGCCTGATATGGCACAATGCTGTTTCCTAACAATAACCCGTTATTAAAGGCATTCATTGTAATTAAAAAGATAAGCTTAAATGTTATATAAAGGGTTCTTCAGAGTATAAAGATATACACATTCAAAAGAACAACCAGTCTTAAAAATAAAATTTATTAGCATCTCTCTAATGTGTGTATAAATAAAAACATTTATAAGAAATAATGCATATACGCATTATGAGCTGAACAATAACTGGAGTATAGGTGATACAAAGGAGAAGTCTTTTCTCTCTTTCACATATTCATTTCGTAGTATATGTCTGTGAGAAGAACGTACCTCAAAACTCAAACAATATGCATATCTAGAAGATTCAACACTACATTCGCTCAACAGCAACGATGGAGACAACATACAGTTCTGGCAGTTTTACAATTTTCAGTTAAGAGAGAACTTTGCAAAACCGCTTCAACGTTGAGAAATGAAAAACGTAATTAACTGATAAGTGCCTCGCTGTGATAATCTAGTTCATCCTATAGCAGTTGCACCAATGCATTTGCTGTTTCTCTAAAACATCCGGTGATAAACAGCACTGCTACAATGATCTTTAAAGGTTTGATCTTCTATTTCACAATCAAACCTTTGTGTAATGAATAAAAATGCACGAAAGTGGTAAAATAAGATATGTTTTATATTGCTAACAACATGAGACTGGACCGTCGCTGTAACATCTGTAACGCAATCATCCTGTGGGCTCGGTAATGTCTCTGCCGTTCACAACACGATGGTTTTGGTCATGCTTTCAACACACAACGTGGTTTAAATAACACAACAAAACTCTGAATTCGACAGATTTGCACGCGTAAAAAAAAAAAGACCTGCTAAGGTTGTCAGTTGTTTTGGTCTGAAGGTGAAAATAAAAACGACATGGATGTGTAACACCAAAAAATGCCAATAGTTGCAGGCAACGGCTACCTTTCATATAACACTGTATGATGCCGCCGTTAACAAAATAATGGAGTAAATTGGCCTTTGAGTTTGTGCCCCCCCCCCCAGTCCATATATGTAATGCCATACTTCAACATCTGTCCAAAAAAACACAAATCAGCTTTCAAACTGGGGAACACAATGTCAAACAGGTGGAAGTCGGAGCAGGAAGAGAGTGAACTGAAGGAGCAGTGCATGCTGGGTAAGAGCATGGTGACCCCGTGACCTCTAAAGCTCAATGGAATGAAGGAAGTGCACACGAACTCTGACGGTGATGTGCTCTCTGCTCATCCCATGTCTTTAGAGTGCAAAGATACCCTTATTTGAAGTGTTGTGTGACGCACACACACATATACAGACAAGTATATGTATATATGCATATATGTCTAGCTTTGATGTGTCCGTAACTAAAACTCGGAGAACTCCTTTGCGCATTTTTCTGTAACAGATACACGAATGGCTTCCTCTTCATAATCGTCAAAGTTGCTCGTGTCTCCAGGACCTCGGCACTTTGGTATGAACGGCGCCTCCACCTGGTGGGAGACAGAGAAACTGATGTAATCAGACGTCTACCATAATGCCTTGCACTTCTCTATTAACCTCGTTCACTTGTAACTCAGCTTATATGGGTTTATATAAAACATACTTAAAACCTCTTCATGCAACTAAGGCTGGGCGATTTTTCAGATTTTATTTAATGCAATATACAGCTACAATTTTATTATTTGTTGATGTTTTTTTTATTAAGTAATCAGGATTTTGAGTAACAGACCAATCCAATTAATTGCATGCGATGATCACGCACATCTCGTCAGTAAAGCCGGTTCTGTGATTAGTAGTAAATCTCCATCACGTGCTTCAGATGGAGCGGCGTTTACTACACAGAGCCGAAGTTCACTGACAAGCTACGCAATATTGCGTTCATAATCGCAGGCGATTTATCGTGTAGTCCTAATAGCAATGGGGACACAAAGCAAGGAGACAGGAGTTGTCTTTTAATTTGAGCGGCATCTCATCCTCAAGATACAAACACGTCCTTCAAACTCATGTTCACATAAGAAAAGAGCAGCGTAGGAACCCATAGAGAACTACTACAGTTTGATATTTCATGTTTGCATAATGGTGACAGGCTAAAAGATGACATTCACAGTTAAAATATCCAGCCGCTTGTGTTATACTTTTGCCTTGACTTTTTGAGCTGAGCTCTAAAACTGAATGTTTACATTTTCGGCTCGGAAATATTCAGCATTTTCCTTATTTCTGAACATACAGGATGCGTTTAAGACAAGTTTGTACAATATTTGCTTTAAATGTCATATTTCTGAAAAGATACACCGTGTGGAGCACTTCATGTGGTGCACTTCAAACTGCTTTGCAAGCTTTTAATAAAGACAACGTGACTTAATCAATGTTGTAGTTGCTTTCTTAAACGGTTGCATGCTTTTTTTTCTCATATTGCCCAGCCCACGGTTCATAAAGGTAGTGTTTAATAAAACTACAGGACTTTCAAGTACTTTAATATTTGGGGATTTTAAGGACTACAATAGGGCATGTCTTTTACATTGTGACTAGTCCTGACAAAATTCTTTGTTTCAACCTGTGAGACATTGTACTACACTAAATAAGTTACTACAATTTTAGACAGTCAAATGTTACAATTCAAACTTCGATACCACAGCAAAAACTACCGGCCTAACATTTTTGGAGTTGTTTGATTAACATTAATGACCACAACAGCAGCTGCGGTCACTTTAAGATGTAACAGACTGGGAAGAAAAAACACTTGCAACACTCAAATATGGTGGATGTCGTAAAGGAAATCATGCATTTCAGGCTGCGTAACTGAAGACTGAGCATCATACCTTTCGCTCATAGATGGCTATCCAATCCGTTGTGGCAAACCATTTGTGGTTTTTGATATCATTGACACCATTCCTCAGGTTTCCGTAGCGCTTGGTCAGGTCCACCTGCAGCAGATTCCTCAACAGATCTTTCAGATCAGAACTGAAGTGCGAGGGGAAGCGTACCTACAAAACACCATCAATGTCACTTTAATAGTGCATTCACTGCATAGCCAAATAAATCGAATTGCTTGACTGTATGCAACTTGCTAGTACCTTTCCAGACACTATTTTCTCATAGATCTGAATAGGCTGGTCTGCAAAAAACGGTGGATATCCAGCAGCCATTTCATATACGAGAACACCAAGGGCCCACCAGTCCACAGCCTTGTTGTATCCCTAAATTTGAGAAACAAATAAGAGGTTTGCCCTGCTTGTGAATTTGGATTTAGCTGAATTTAAAACATCCGCTGATTACCTTGCTGAGGATGATCTCTGGCGCCAAGTACTCTGGAGTCCCACATAAAGTCCAGGTTCGGCCTTTTACTCTTTTTGCAAAACCAAAGTCTGTTACCTGTGCGGAAAATGACACTTTAGCACATTTATGTTTCCTGTATCATCTTTTATAACACAAAATCAGACCCTGGACCACAAAACCAGTCATACGGGTCAATTTTTCAAAATTGAGATTCATGTATCATATGAAAGCAGAATAAATAATCTTTCCATTGATGTATGGTTTGTTATGATAAGACAATATTTGGCCGAGAACTATTTAAAAATCTGGAATCTGAGCATGCAAAAAAATAGAAATATTGAGAAAATCATCTTTAAAGTTGTTCAAATGAAGTTTTTAGCAATGCATATTATTACATTAAGTTTTGATATATTTACAGTAGGAAATTTAATAAATATCTTCATGGAACATGATCTTAATATCCTAATGATTTTTGGCATAAAAGAAAAATCTATAATTTTGACCCATACAATGTATTTTTGGCTATTGCTACAAATATACCCCAGCGACTTACATTTAGTCATTTTGCAGATGCTTTTATCCAAAGCGACTTAAGACTGACTTTTGTGCTCCAGGGTCACAAATAACATTAAAATACAGCAAACTCAGAACTGTATTTATTATTTGGCACTCTTTCAACAGATATAAGTTTAAAGATTCAGTAAAAATCAAACGACATTATATCAAGGCATTTTACAGCAGATTGTCAGGACAGCGTTTATGATTTCATGTTTGTGGAGAGAGATGGTCTAAAGCCTCATAAGCAGCTACAAGGAATCACTCGGGGACGTTTAAAGGAGGATCTAAAAGCTATTATTCACTTCTGTCTCCATCCTGCACCGTGAAAGATTACTCAATGCATTCAATACAACTGCGTTATTAGATTATTCAGATTGTGTTTGTTTATAAATTTAAGTTAAATTAGGAACATACATTGTATGCATAATCAAAGGGTGCACAAACTTATTCTTGCACATATGTATTTTTATTTTTGTTCTAGTTACCTGTATATATCCTTGCTGGTCAATGAGTAGGTTTTCAGGTTTCAGGTCTCTGTAGATGAGGTCTAGTGAGTGGAGGTACTCAAAGGTCAGGACAATCTGTGCAGCATAAAACCGTGCATGTGGCTCACTGTCAATCAGAGAAATCACATCGGAGTTAGAGACGAGAGATCGGCCAGAGTCACCGAAGCAAGGTTTTCCTCGCTCAAAAATGGCCTTGGCATGACAACAGATAGATATTTAAAATTAAAGTAGTTTTCCCTCTGATACCAAAATTGGATCATGCATTTCACTGGTATTCATATTGGCAACTTTTTTTTTTAACACTGCTAAATATACCAACTCTTTCTGACAGGACATATCCCGTAACATATCATAATCCCATACAGTTGAATACAAATATAATTACTCGCATTAAATGTAGGAATTCATAAAAAAACACTTTTAGACCCAAATTAAACTCCCAACACTAAATCTTTAGCTTGACGCACACGCGCACACACACTTGCTCTGTGCAGTTTGTGCAGAATATTGCTCACTTATGTGCCGTCAGTGTGAGCCACTTTGCAAAAAGGATATTTATGTGAATTACTAACATGTACAGAGAATATAACATACACTGTACACACGCAATCCTTGATACTACAGCTTGAAAATACATTTTTGACAACAATTGTTACTAAGAAAATAATTCGCTCAGACACAAGCATCCTTGGCATAAACCTGTGCTGGAGTTTAGTTGATCCAGCAGTAAATTAATAATCATCTCAGACATGTAGTGCTCTATGATTTCCGCGATGCAGAAAACGCGGACGGAATCCAGTCATAAAAACGGAATTTACAGTTTAATGCGGAATGTCACGGAATGTGTCAACGTTTGGGTTAATTAATCAAAAGTAGGTCATTACACTTAAATCAAACCACGATATGGACTGGTATCTGCAAATATTAAGCCGCAAAAGTCGATTTAAATATGAATCCAGCATGTTCTGCGTGTCTGGAGCAGATGCACGGTTTTGTTTACATAAGTTACACGTGGCGCTCGCGGTGATTTCAGCATCTTCCGTCTCAATGAGGACATAAATACATGAACAATATCTCCAAAACTGATCTTTCCTGTAGCTCAAATAGTAGAGCATGGCGCTAGCAACGCCAAGATCATGGGTTCGATTCCCAGGGACAGCAAGAGCTGATCAAATGTAAAAAAAACCTGTAACTTGAATGCACTGTAAGTCGCTTTGGATAAAATGTAAATGATAAAGGATCGGAGAGTCACTTCACGAGCATTTTACCATTTCATTTGAGTAAAACTTGCCTCATATATACACAGAACTATTCACGGCAACCCGTCAAAATAAAAGTTTGGTTTAACTTATTAAAGACATTGTGCCAGAAACAGGCTATATTACTATTATTTAGTAGAATATACGTAATACTACAACTTTATGTTTTTATAAATAATCACAAAATATTTTTATTTTAATAGTAAATCCCCTTTATTTGCTAAAAATGTACACGTTTAATTTTCATTAATTAAATCAATGTTTTATGCCTTCATCTGATAACAAATCAAACTTAAATACACAACACAGAATTTCTGTGGGGGGGGGGGATTTCATAAGGCTACTGTAAGAATAAATACAAATAGCTTGTATGCATTCAAATAATTAGACGTGCTAAAACACAGAATTTGGTAACAATAAAACATAAGGTGAGGACAAAATAAAACATTTCATATGCCTTAAACATGTCATTTTTGTTCCACTTTTAATAAATTCATGTTAAATTGTATAAGTTTCATGATTTTAATTAATTATACATGCTTTTTGATTAATACAATTTAATTTGACCATTAAAAAGGAGTCCAAAAAAATAAAAAAACTGAATCCAGAAAAATTAAAACGGAAAAAACAGAATTTAGACAAAAATAAAACTGAATTTTGGAAAACATAAAACATATTTCATAAGGCCCTAGACATGTCTTCACTCACCTAAACCTTCCGATTCTTCTAAGATGTGAGAACATCTCTCCTCCGGGAACATACTCCATCACCATATACAAATTAGAGTTGTCCTGTCAGAATAAAGCCGGAATTAAAACTGAGACACAAACAAAACTACTGTAGTCGTTAGCAGATATGGATTTTTAGATGCTATTACTGAAGTCTAAACTAGTAAACCACAATATCACTATGGGTTGGGTATCGTTTGGGTTTTTTCGATACGGTGCCAAATCGATACTTTAAAACGGTACCGGTGCCTAAACCGATACTTATTAAAATACAAAATTACCAATTAATAATTGGATTGGCCATTAGCACTAAACCATGGGCCCGGTTCACAGACACACAGACAGGCTTAGATTAACCCTAGACTTCACCTC
>CM049805.1:20946712-20964212 GCA_027422405.1 Ptychobarbus kaznakovi
CCTTTCAGTATCTGAAGTAAGGGAAGAAACAGTACAGTAGTACCTCTCAATCGCAAAGAGGCCAAAAATGGCCAAATTTTCCTCACAACGCTCAATAAAAGAAGCTGGGTCGTCCTCTTTCACAAAGCAAAAATGCAGGAACTGTACTTCCACAGGTAGGGCTTTGATAAGGAAGTTTGACTTGGATGTACATGACAGGTTTTACTCCTAAGTCAGAGCAAAGAGAAAAAGAGGATGTACTGGGGTCGACATCAAAGTTTTAACTTGTGAAACAATCCACTACAGATTTTCCCAACTTCTGCAAATGTCTCAATACGGAAAGTCAGCTTTTCTTCTGCTGACTCAGACTTGTCATCTACCTCTATCTGAAAGCAACAATGGAGTATCTACAGAAAGAAATTACAGGTCACTGAGTATTTCATTTATTTAATACACTCTCTACAAACAAACAAAAACATGTTTTATAAAGAAACATGTAGAGCTTGTAGGGTAAGCATTTACAAGGAAATCAGAAGTGGGCCTAAAACAGATCCTTGCGGTACTCCTTTGTGAGAAGAGATGCACAGTGGTAATATTATCTCATCAGGCTTTTCAATCTCTTTGTCCATTTCTGCAAATTAATCATTCTTTTCCACAAGGATTTTATTTAGAGCTGGCTGAGAACCTGGAACAAACCATGCTTTTCTCACTGTCTCTACTACACGCCTGAATACTTTGGATACTATAATACTCTGTAGTAGTAAAGAAGAACACTACACGGTCTAAAGCCTTGTAACAGGCTTGCATTCCAGGTCGTTGTGGCCTAATTTATCTGCTGATGCACTGGTTCACAAACACATTTATTTGCTTAGACAAATATATTTGAAGCCTACAAAATTGTCCTAAAACTGTGTAAAAATGTTTCTCTGAACCAATAAGTTTGTGCTGCATAACAACAAGTGATACTAATGAACCTTCTTTATGCAAGCAACACATTTCAAGATGGATAATGATTATATCACACACATAACAACAACCTTAGAACTTCTTCAGAAATCATTCCATACTTAACAGTCCCAGACAACAACCACCCACTGTCAAAATTGCTGTAATCAGGATGTGCATAAAACACTAACACTGTCATCATGCAAAATGGATTAGACGACAACATTGTCAGCAGTTTGCATTCAGCGGTTAATTTGCCATCTGCTCCACCTGAAGAGTGATAATTACATAGAAATAGGATAAGACGGCTGCTTTTCCAAGTAAGAATGAGGCAATATATATGCATAAAACCCTGCAAAGCTTTTTGAAGGTGTTTGAGACTTTCATTAAGCCTGGAGTTATGTCTTAAAAACATGCTGATAAAAGAGCACTGATGCTGTTTGCTAGTTTATAGGTCTCTTTTATGCATCTCATTCGGCTGATGTTCATACAGGCGGATTGTTTTGTTGCAGTTAGTACTGTCGCATTGGTGCACACCTGGGACAAAAGTTTGATGGATAAATTGGATAGTTAGGAACTCCACAAAATTGTGCTTTTAACAGACTATTTTTAGGGCTCTTGAAAGCATGTACGTGATTCATTTTATGACAAATGTTCTAGGAAACAGATCCTGATTCAAGAAGTCTTGTCCTTGAAAGAAGTGATAGAGATGTCATCCTCTAAGGACCTGTTTCCACCAGGTCTTTGGCTGCTGCTTTGTCTTTTTAGGCATCTCTTCCTGAAAGCTTCTCTACTATGCAGACATACTCAAGAGTTTGGGACAGGGACTGTCTATAAGAGGCAGTTGCCTTGGCTCAATATATATATACATATAATAGGAAACCTGTGGCATATAAATGCTCACATCAACCCAATCACTTTATTTGGCATCCACGTAAACACTATGGTCAAATTCATCATTTAGAATGATTTCATTCAGACTGAAGTAAAGTGTCCATTTAGCTACTGGTTCTCAACATGTCCCTTCATCTGACAACCATTTCAGGTCTTGGAGTCTCAACAAATGAGCTGATGACCTGTCTGATTCAGGAAAAATGCAAAATGTGCAGTGTTGGAGTACTCCAGGAGCACTTGCAATGTGTTTGCCAATATTTCACATATTTGCATTAAGTATATTTATTAGGGTTAGTAACGACAAAAGGCATTTGTTAACCTATGCACAACATGCAGGGAAAAACTGGTCTTTGTTCCCCCAATTTTGTTTAATATGTGGTCACAATATTACTAAATTAATTATTAATAATCGTTTTTGACCTCAATATATACATTTTCCCCTATGTTATTTACATAACTCGGTTGTTAACACTAATTATAACATGGTGTAAAATATATAGGGCCTGGTTTATACATTTTAAGCACTAGCCCTTAATGTGAACAATTAAATAAAAAAGTAAAAACTGAACAAATAAGAAGATAAGAGTACATACAAGGTTAAATAATTACCTCATAATATTCAAAACGTTCTGGACAGGTAAAAATTAAATAACAAATCATGGCCCCAGTCATCTCCTGAATTATGTTTGAGGTCACACTTATCATTATTCTGCAAATTTTGGCAGGTGCAATACAGTCATTTCAATAGGAATCCACACAATTGGGAATTCTGCATAGAGTTTCAGTTTCTACAGACTGAAGAAAGGCGTTTTTATCCTTAACGAATATTCTGTTTCGCTCTGAAATACATTTAATTTGGGGGTAGCACTTTATTTTACAGCGTCCCTGTTAAAGGTATGGTAGGTGATTTCAGAGAGGCTAGATAGCAAAGCTCGATCTCTCAAAGCCTCCAAACACATGAATTTAGAATAACAGCGTCACGTTGAGGAGACGCTTGTTCTGATTCCTCTATGTCTCATTCACCGGTTGATAAAATTACAGTGCAAAGTGCTTAATATTACTGTAACAAGGTTCGTTGCTCGGGAAGGAAGGAAGACGAGGAAGTCAGGGGTGACGAGCCACAGACGGGGTTTATTATAAAACCAAAAAAAAACAGAACAAAACGTAAACAATATTTCTCCGCGTCTTCTTCGGCTCTCGGGCTTTGGGGTGCTCTCTCTCACTCGTGCTCTGCTGCATCAGCGTAGCCAGGATCTCTCTCCCCCCCTGCCGGCCGGCGGGCCCTTTTATGCCTCTCCGGCAATCACTGAAAGAAGATACAGCCGTTAACACTTAATCACTTGCCCACCGTTTCCCCGCTCGTCTCAGAACCCGCTCTCCCCTTAGCGCGTTCCGCCTTCCCACGCCCCCCTCGCCACATACCCCCACCGCCCGTCTCAGGCCGGGAGCCCTCCGGCCTGCAGCCCCCCCCCCCCCATTCCTGGAGAGGAAGTCGGCCACCGCCATCTGTGCCCCCGGCCTGTGGATCACCTTGAACTTAAAGCGCTGTAAAGCTAGATACAACGGGTGATCGCGCGTTGGTATCCTTCATGCGGTGGAGCCAATGGAGGGGCGCGTGTCCGAACAGAGGGTGAATTCCCGACCCAGAGGTAATAGCGGAGGGTGAGGACGGCCCACACTGATGGCAAGGCATTCTTTCTCAATGGTGCTGTATCTAGTCTCTCTATTGGAGAGCTTCCGACTTAGATACAGCACCGGCCGTTCCTCTCCCTCAACCACCTGGGCCAGGACGGCACCCAGCCCCCTGTCCGACGCGTCTGTCTGTAACAAAAAAGGGAGGGCAAAGTTAGGAGAGTGCAGGAGCGGGCCGCCGCAGAGGGCAGCCTTCACCTGGGTTAGGGCCTGTTGGCACAGCTCCGTCCACTGGACCGGGTCTGGGGCTTCCTTTTTAGTGAGATCAGTCAGCGGGCTGGTGAGGTCCGAAAAATTAGGGATAAACCTCCTATAATATCCCGCCAGCCCCAGGAACTGTCTCACCTCCGTTTTGGGTCTTGGTCTCGGCAGGGCCGCAACTGCAGCCGTCTTATCAATTTGGGGACGCACCTGCCCATGCCCCAAGTGGAAGCCCAGATACCGTACCTCCACCCGCCCAATTGCACACTTCCGTGGGTTCGCCGTGAGCCCCGCCCCCCTCAGCGCCTTTAGGACCGCGCGGAGATGTTCCATATGCCGCTGCCAATCATTGCTATGGATGATAATATCATCCAGATAGGCAGCGGCATACGCGCTGTGTGGGCGGAGGACTTTGTCCATGAGGCGCTGAAAGGTCGCGGGAGCCCCAAACAGACCGAACGGAAGTGTTACGAACTGGTGTAATCCGAACGGCGTGTGAAGGCTGTTTTTTCTTGGGATAAGGGCGAACAAGGGGATCTGCCAATAGCCTTTCGTCAAATCCAGTGTCGAATAAAAGCGCGCCGTACCTAACCGATCAAGCAGCTCGTCAACTCGGGGCATTGGATAAGCGTCGAACTTCGACACTGCATTCACCTTCCGGTAGTCGACACAGAACCGGACCGAGCCGTCCGTTTTAGGGACTAACACAATCGGGCTCGCCCAGTCGCTATGCGATTCTTCTATTACCCCCAAGTCTAGCATCGCCGTTAGCTCTTCCCTCACCACATTTTTCTTGTGTTCGGGCAGGCGATAGGGCCGGCTGCGCGCCACCACCCCGGGGAGCGTTTCGATGCGGTGCTGTACGAGATCTGTGCGACCGGGCAGGGGCGAGAAAACATCCGAAAATTCTGCTTGTACCTGGGCTACGTCGGTGAGTTGCTGCGGCGAGAGGTGGTCCCCCCCGGAGACCAGAGCGAGCGGATTGTGCTGGCTAGCCGCTTCTGGTCCGAGATCCTCCTCGTTCGAAACAACCGCAGCTAACCCCACCGACGCCCCCTCATTCCAGCGTTTTAGGAGGTTGAGGTGGTAGATTTGCGATGCACCGCCCCTATCCGTTCGCTTGACTTCGTAATCGAGCTCCCCCACTCGCCGTGTGGACCACAAAGGGCCTTGCCACTTCGCGAGAATTTAGAACTAGACATTGGAAGTAACACAAGCACCATATCTCCCGGTGAAAATTGTCGCAGCCGAGTGCCCCTGTTGTACAGCCGTGTTTGTCGGTCCTGGGCCTGGAGCAAATTCTCCATCGAGAGCCGCCCCAATGTGTGGAGTTTTGCTCGAGGTCCATGACGTACTGATTTTCGCTACGGCTGTTTGATGGCCCCTCCTCCCCAAGTCTCCTTGATGACTCCAGTACCCCGCGGCGGCTGGCGACCATACAGGAGCTCGAACGGGAAAACCCGGTGGAGCTTGTGGGACCTCCCGCACCGCGAACAACAGGGGCTCGAGCCCATTTGTCCCAATTTTTGGCGTCCTCTTTTACGAACTTACGCACCATGGTCTTCAATGTGCGATTAAATCGTTCGACCAAGCCGTCCGTTTGTGGGTGATAGATGCTGGTACGAATCGATTAATGCCACATAGCCCGTATAGTTTGTGTAACGTAACGTTGACATAAACGCCGTGCCCTGATCCGTGAGAAACTCTTTCGGGATTCCCACGCGGGAGATAATTCGGAACAGTGCCTCGGCTACACTCTTCGCGGAGATGGGAGCGCAGAGGCACTGCTTCCGGATAACGCGTTGCATAATCCACCAGAACTAATGCAAAGCGGTATCGCGTGCGGAACGCTCTAATGGCCCGATGAGGTCATGCCAATTCGTTCGAAGGGGACCTCCATCAGTGGTAATGGGCGCAAAGGCGCTTTGGCGGTGGCCGTGGATTTACCAACTGGCATTCACGGCACGCCGCACACCACCGGCGGACGTTCTCGTGAATGCCCGGCCAAAAGAATCGGCCATGAGACGTTCACGTGTCTTTGCCTCCCCCAAGTGGCGGCCATGGGAGTGCAGTGCGCCGCCTGGAATAGCATTTCCCGACGGCTCCTAGGGACTAAAAAGCTGGGTTGTTATCTCCTTTGACTGGGCATCTTGCTTACCCGATACAACTCACTTTTATGAGGGAAAAATAAGGGAAGGAGAGGGGAACGTCCGGCCGGAGAAGCTGCCCGTCAACGGAGCGGACCCGGTCGTACGCGTTTTTGAGCGTCTCGTCTCCGCGACTGCTCCAGAGGAAAGTCGTCCAGCTCCGGGCTTTTACCCTCCTCGCTGGCTTTCGTTTCCTCCGAGGCAGGCGGGGACGGGTCCGCTAGCGCTTCTCCAGCCCGAGCGTCGGCCGCCTCCTCCTGGCCCGCCCCCCTTCCGCCAAGAAGCATCCGAACATAATATCCCCAACCAATTGCGTGAGACGCTGGCCAATCGGTACCCAAAATCAGCGGATGCTTGAGGTGGGAATTAACCGCCACCTCCATTCTATGTATTTTCCCCGAAATTTAATGGCTACCGGCACTAAGGGTAATCCGCCATGTCACTGTGCACACACCTCACCTTAACCTTGCGGCCCGTATCCAACGCCCTCTGCTGTATCAGGCTTTGATGGATGGAGGTTTGGTTACAGCCCGAATCCACCAAGGCCTGATATGTACCCCCCTTGATACTCACAGGTATCTGGTACTGCCCGGCTTGATCGGGGGCAGCCCCCGGGGAGTCGGGGACCCGGACCAGCAGTCCCACCTCCATCATAGGACAGTGGTCCTGGAAATGCCCGGGATCCCCGCATCTCCAGCAGGCCGGCCCAGGCCTTACCGCCGCCCCAGCGGCAGAAGGGTGAGCAAGGGATTGCCGGAGAGGGTAGGATGGAAAATACGGGGCCTCCGGCCGCCCCCCACGCCGGGGGTAGCGATCGGGCTGGTCGTTCCCACTCCGTGGTGGGGCTCGAGGGGCCCCCAGCAGCCGCGACCTGGGAGCGGGGACAGGGCGAGTGAGAGAGGGAAAAGGGGGAAGAGAAGAGAGAGAGAGAGACTGATGAGGCCGGGGCTGCCGACCCAGGGCAAAGCTCGCCGCCAGATGATCCTCCGCCAGCTGATGGCCGCCTGTGCCAGCGACACCGGGCGGTGGCACTGGACCACTCGGCCGTCCGCCGGGGTAGTCGACCGACGAAACTGCTCCAGTACCACCAGGTCTATCACTCCCTCGACGTCGCGAGCCATCCAAAGCAACAAACGGCCGGCCGCACTCCCCTAGATCTAGGGAGCGTAAGCGCTGACGATGCTGCTCAGGGTTTCGGCCGACGCGTTGTAGGATGGCCCGTTTGAGGTCTTCATAGGCCAGGAGGTTTGCCACAGGCAGCGTTGGGCTGCCACCTGTGCCTCCCCCGTCAGCAGGGGAATCAGGCGCACCGGCCACTGGGTGCGCGGGGCCACCACACGCCTCCGCTGTCCTCTCGAACAAGTCCACGAAGCCTCCGGGTCATCGTGGGGACCCATTCGCATCAGCGGGACGTGGGCAACAGATGGTGCTGCGACGGGGGGTTCCTCCCGGCCTAGCAAGCTCCGGATGGCCCGCCGGTCTTCATCCTGCGCCTGGACTAGGAGCCGGAAGCGATCCTCCTGCTCCAGCTTCATGTCCAACAGCGCCTGGTGCTGGGCCTGATGAAGACCCGCGAGCGATTGGACCAGTTCCGCAAGTGGTGTGGGGCTGGCGGGTTGCATGCTGGCGTGCCGGCTTCCTCGTCCCAGGTTTCGGCACCAGTGTAACAGGGTTCGTTGCTCGGGAAGGAAGGAAGACGAGGAAGTCAGGGGTGACGAGCCACAGACGGGGTTTATTATCCAACCAAAACAAAACAGAACAAAACGTAAACAATATCTCTCCGCGTCTTCTTCGGCTCTCGGGCTTTGGGGTGCTCTCTCTCACTCGTGCTCTGCTACATCAGCGTAGCCAGGATCTCTCTCTCCCCCTGCCGGCCGGCGGGCCCTTTTATGCCTCTCCGGCAATCACTGAAAGAAGATACAGCCGTTAACACTTAATCACTTGCCCACCGTTTCCCCGCTCGTCTCAGAACCCGCTCTCCCCTTAGCGCATTCCGCCTTCCCACGCCCCCCTCGCCACAATTACATTAATAACACTTCCATTCTTGCTCTGCACTAGTGTAATGAACGCACTGATGACGTATCATGTCTGCGTGAACATGGCGCGCCGAGGGATGCAAATACATACGCTGACAGACGGGTAGAACAGCCTATCATAGTCCTCGGACCGAGGGATGCAAATACATACGCTGACAGACGGGTAGAACAGCCTATTGTAGTCCTCGGACCGAGGGATATGATTGGGCGAACATTTTATGTTCCTACGCCTTCCACAGATGATATAAATGCATGTAAATACATTTAAACCACTGAACTTAGTGAGTGCCATCGGGATGTGAGGAGACTTTCAACCAGCATAACAAATCACCTGCCTTTAAACATGTTACATGTTCTTAAGATAGTAATAACAGCAAATTATGCATAATTACATGCAATTACGGTAACACTTATTCACTGTATATGACTTTTCCCTCAATATATTCCTAATTTGCTGATTATTAATAGTTTGTAAGGTAGTTGTTAAGTTTAGGTATTGGGTAGGATTAGGGATGTAGAATAAGTTCATGTAGAATAAGGCATTAATATGTGCTTAATTACTAATAATAAATGTCTAATATTCTAGTAATATGCATGCTCATAAGCCACTAGTTAAGGGACAAATAAAATAAAGTGTTACCGCAATTACCCTAAACCAAACCCAAATCCTAACCATAAGTACATACTGTTTATTAATGTTAGCAAAACATAAAAAAAACATTATACAAATAACTAGCCAAAAAAATGATATTGCAATTAATCAATCAGGTAAGTTATGAAGAGAGCTTAGGATATTTCAGATTTTGACATCTAATAAAACAGTTTGGAACGATATATCTGCAAACAAGAAAAAATCATCACATTTATTCAATATCAAACAAGAGTTGAATGTACATCTGCAACGACAACGGGGTCTTAAAAAGACTGAAGTGAATATCAACAGTGTTACATCACACCCACTTTCACTCCAACCCTTTTTATATCATACTTCATATAATAAATTATTTAGTGCCAAATACTGAGATATGTTCTTGAGACATCATGTTGACACGTATGAACGTTATTGATCCCTGACAAAGTCAAAGCATTTTTTTTAAGTAAAACAAATTACATATTAGTCCAATTCACTCTAAATCTGTGCAAGACACAACTTCTGTTAAGCTAAAAAAATAAGGAAGCGCCTTTTTGTACATTTACGTTGGCAAAATACAACTTCCATGATAAAATCCATAACTGAACACATCATTCACAAGTGGAGATGTGGTGATTACGGGTTGAACTGGCTTCCTTTACACCTGGTACTGCAAAATATATTTTCTTTAGTTGTCATTCGTACAACAGTTATTTGTGCAATAGAGAAAATATAAGGCCTGAGTCTGGGATTTCAATTCATTCTTTTCATTGTCTGTATCACAGTCTTTCCAAGAAGGGAAGATTCATCTGCGTTTTCAAAAGTCCTACAAAAATCAGACATTGGCATGTTTATTTTTCTTTTTATATTTATACTGTACAAAGCTTTTGGCAGACGTAGATGATGCTCTTTCTGCTCACTTCGAGCAGTTTGATGAGTATGACAGGAAGAAGAGTCAGTTATGTTACTAAAAAAACAATTCATTGTGCCGTTGACTTGCTGTCGTCTGCAGATGGGAGAAGCAAAAGAAGTAAACGAATGAAAGTAAACATTCTTGGCTCAGAGGCTGGTGATTAGCTGCATCTGTCCGTCGCTAGCGGGGTCGCCCTCGGGGAGCCCGGGGCCAATGCAGCCCTCGCTAGTGCCTCGGCTGCTGATCTGATAGTAGGATAGCGGTTGAGTCCCGTCTCCCAGGTCAGGCAAGCTCTTGTAGCACTGTTCCTCAGTTTCACTTTGGGCAGATGAGCAAGGAGAAGCGTCGCCGACAAGGTCGGGGGATTCGGAGGACTGAGAGTCTCTGAGATTAGGGCATGCTTGTGTACAACGAGTCCCTGTTATTCGGCGAGTGCGCGTCGTCTAACTCTTTCACACTTTCCTCATCTTCATCTGCCTTTCTGGAGTCCTTCTGTGGCCTGGCGGCCTTTTGAGCGCTGTAAAGGAGCGAGTGAGTTCGTTGGGGCAAAAGCGGGGTCTCGAGGGCTTCCCGGTCCTTGGGATGGAGGAGGAGCAACTCCAGCGCCGGGTGGCTGGAGGACGGCGGCAAAGCGGAGGCGTCGGCAACTGTGGCATCATCTTCACTCTGGTTTCTATTCCGGACACCCCCATCGAAGGTCTCCTGCGGACCCCGGTGGCTGCTCTCGGACGCCGGTTGGCATTTTGAGCTGGACTGGTTTTGTGGCGGCCGGCGAGGCCTCAGGTTGTTGAGAACTAGCTCGGAGATGATCATCTTCTCAAAGTCAGGGTCATCCAGATTCAAAGCGTCATCGGGTGGGCAGCACAACGCAGGGTCTTCGTAGTCGTCCTCTCGCCGCGAGTAGCTGTTGTTGAAGTTGTCGTTGAGCGGGAGCGTGTCCATGGTGCTGACGTCACGGCTGTGGGTTAGCGAGTGCTGGCCTGAAATAAAAACTCAAATTCAGTACCGCAAAATGGTTGGAAATAGTAAGTGGTATGACAGATAATAACTAGGTATTTGTTACTATTAAGGACATGGGATTTCTCATCACACTCATTACATGCCATATGCCAACTAAAAATAATGTATTAAAACTAGTGATGTCAAAAATTAATCGCATCCATAATCAAAGGTTTTGTTTACATAATATACTCTATGTGACCCTGGACCACAAAACCAGTCTTAAGTGTCAATTTTTTTTAATTGAGATATATACATCATATAAAAGCTGAATAAGTAATTTTCCATTGATGTATGGTTTGTTATGATCGGACAATATTTGAAAATTTGGAATCTGAGGATGCAAAAAAAATCGAAATATTGAGAAAATCATCTTTAAAGTTGTCCAAATGAAGTTCTTAGCAATGCATATTACTAATCAAAAATCAAGTTTTGATATAGTTACGGTAATAAATTTACAAAATATCTTCATGGAACATGATCTTTACTTAATATCCTAATGATTTTTGGCATAAAAGAAAAATTTATAATTTTGACCCATACAATGTATTTTTGGATATTGTTAAAAATATACCCCAGCGACTTATGACTGCTTTTGTGCTCCAGGGTCACATATATGTGTGTGAGCCATGCATATTTATTATGTATATACAAATACACACACATATAATTTGAAAATAATTACATGTATATATTTATATAATTTATATATTATAAATATATTTAATATACAAATTATTTAACCTGTTTTTTATATATATATATACATGCATGTGTGTGTATTTATATAGACATAATAAATAAACACAGTACAAACACATATATTATCTAAACAAAAACTTTTATTTTGGATGCGATAAATCGTGATTAATCGTTTGACAGCACAACTTAAAACTAGGGCTGTCGATTTAATGTGTTAATTTGGTGTGATTAATTATGAAAAAATAATGTGTTCAATTATTAATACAGCTCAGATCTGTAATTTCATATTTCAGTTTACGATATGAGCGAGAGAGAAAAAAGCCCCTGTATGGGTTTTTCGTATCTAACTATAACTATAGAAATATAACACGAGCTAGAGTGCTGTATTTTTTCCCGATCTGCATGATTGTGATACTGATTATATACAATAGCTCAATAAACAAGTTAAAGTGTTTAATTTTAGATACAATATTGTCTGTTTTGCTCCGTTCCATACTTCCAAACAAAGAGCTGTATACAGTAGTGTTTCGTTACTGAATGAATCGAGTGAGCCAATGATTCAATGACTCGTTCATCATTCTTGAATGACTCAATGAATGAACTCGCTCATTAAGACAGTGACTGTATCCGAAATCACCTCCTATATCCTCAAATAGTGCACTGTTTTAGAGGACAGCTGTTTTAAGTGGTGTTCGAAACCATAGTGGATGTTCTCGAGTGCACTCATTCAATCCCACAATGCACTGCAAAAACGAGTGTACAACCGATGTACACTCAACGGCTAGATAATCCCCATAATGCATTGTGAGAGTCGCGCGCCAAATGAATTCCCGCGTCTCGCCAGAAGATGGCGCTCGCAGCTGAATCATCCATTCTTTTATTTTAGAAGAGCTCGTCCGCGGCGTAATACAACACAGGTACAAATTAATTGTTTATTGACTATTAGGGTTTATACATAATTTCCGTGACAGAGTTCAAGATACATTTTTTAATCTTACTGGAGCGGCCCGTTTCAGATGATTATTAAACAGCAAGCAAACTATGCTAAAGCGGCAGTCCTTCCGGTGCCGAATTCACTCACTCGTTTTCAATCACTCCTTCAACTGAACTGTATGAGTGGACTAATGCAGGGAATAGTGAATGAGGGTACAGGGGGCGATTTAAGATACAGCCAGTAACTTAATACCACCTACTGGCGGTTAACATAAAAAAAATCATATTTGTTGTATCATTTAATGCTTCAATTATTTCAATCATAATTTTAAAAAACAATACCTAACTATTATCATTATTTATGCAATGCGGAAACAAAATATTTTTTTCTAAAGCTATTCTTTTATGTTTATTCAAAGCTTTTCTCGTCTAACACAACAATGAGGGTAATTCTTCAGCCCAAATCGATCTGCGAATAACTTAGGATTAATTCGATTAATTAATCGGCACGTCGTGTAACAAATTAAATAAAAATGTGTTATTGCTTGACAGCCCTAATTAAAACCTATTAAATGAGTAGAGATGCATGTTGCAAAACAGATACTGTTCAAACAAAATACTCAATGTTTCATAAACTGATGTTTTTAACACTTATAGCAAGGCAGCCAAAGAACCTCTGGCGAAAAACACAAACAATCATCATTATTTCCCACAGAAAACACATGAGCATAAACACACAGCATGCTGTACATGTCTGCATCGAACACAAGAGATGAAAGCGTGTTGATGGAGCACACAGATCACAGAGCGAAGGCGAAGCGTGCAAACACTCACATCATGTGTGTCTGCTCAGGCTAGCTGACCTGAGAACTGCCCATGTGCCAAAAGAAAAAGAGTGAACAATTACAGCGCAGACAGAGAAGAGAGAAAGCTTTCCAGCCTCACAGGTCTGAATTCAGTCCATCAAGATCCACCACGTATTTCATCTCACTCACAATTTGAACAAATAAGTAACATGAATATAGAAATATGCAAGAGGCATGACTTTTTTTAATGTTCCACATTTAAAAGGCTGAAAGTATTTTTCCCCATAAATAGGGAATATTTATTATTATGAAAGTGTATTATTATGACAGCCTGCAATTCCCTGATTTAAATATTTAAGTTATTTAGATTTATTCCAATCAAAGTGAAGAAATATTTAATAGAAATAGAATAATTTAAGAAAGAATATATATATATATATATATATATATATGTGCTGTCAAATGATTAATCACATTCAAAATAAAAGTTTTTGTTTACATAATATATATGTGTGCACTGTGTATATTTATTATGTATATATAAATACAAACACATGCATGTATATATTTAAGAAAAATTTATGCTATGTTTATATATTATAATATATACATTATATATATTATATATAAAATATAAATGTATATATAAATATATATATAAAATATATACATGCATGTGTTTGTTATTTATATATAACATAATAAATATACACAGTACACATACATATATTATGTAAACAAAAACTTTTATTTTGAATGCGACTTAATCATGTGACAGCACTAATATATATATATATATATTTATTTTTATATTGCACATCTCTACTTTTTGCATCTTACCAACTCCAACTCAAATTATATTTCAAATTTCAATATGTAAAGCAATAAAGCTTTTTAAATCCATTTTTTTTGTGAGCGAATCTATCAGAAGGCTGAATGCAGAAGTAACAGGTTTAGCACTCAATCTTTAAAAGAAAGAAATAAATATTGGTCACACTTTATTTTGAGTGCAGTACTTAGTACAGCTACATGTCGACTAGCTCTCGTTACAGTATTAGTGCGCTGTAAGGGTCAGGAGAATAAGTTGATATGAGAGACAGATGTGTTGGGAGCATCACAATAGTGTTAGCAGATATTACAGTCACTAATACTCCAATGACTGCTAGTTAACACGTAGTTGCAAAGTTAATGAACTATCAAAATAAAGTGTTACCTAATTTTCTGCTTAGGCCTACAGTATATGAATGCATAAACATCTCAAGTCATAATTACAAAGCAGTATGAAACAGCAGTCTTTCTGGACTAATACAAATAAATTGGTGATCGAACTGAAAGTGTGGAAAAGCATACATTAAATGACCTGCTGTTTCACGTGGAGCATATAGGATGGATTTAAAGTCCTGTAAGGGATGTGAAAAACACATCTGTGTGCTGCTGTGAAACAGGCATCAAACATCATCTCAGCCCAGATGATGAGCATTTGTTTATGCGCTGGCGACGGGTTTCTGTCTGGAGAACTCTGGGAGAAAAGCCAGGCCTGATCTTTGAATGCTTTCCGTGCTGCTGTTCATCTAGAGCAGTGTGTGGGGGGGCACGAGTACTGCAGGGGGCGCTGGCCATCGGCGGGAAATGACAATTAATAAAACCGTAAACAGCCAACGGACGTAACTTCGAATGGGAGATGGGTCGGTTTGTGAAAGGGAAGAGAGAAGCCATGAAGCGCACAGACCCACGCAGGTGCTGGTAATTCAAAAGATAAATGTAGGAAATATAACGAGGCATCTCTAGCTCTCGGCTTCACTCGCCGTTGCAGATCAGTTGTGTCAGTACGTTGTATATAGAACGAGGCATCAGTTTAATGTTTGTTGTTTTGCATCGTGCCGCTGCATCCAGTGTAGACGGCGTCATTGATAATAATAATGGGATCTACTGTATTTTGTCTGGTGTAGACAGGGTTTTAATGGCTTTGTGAGGAGGAGGAAAGGCCTGTGTGTGTCCTATGCCTTTAGCGGACAGCACGAGACCCACAAAAACATAACAGGTGCTATTTTTCAATGTTTAAAACTTTCACGCTCTGTGACACAAGTTTACTTGACTATTTTACAATTAAATCCAAATCTAATCATGACAAACTATATATTGCTGGAAAGGTCTAAGACTCCTAAATATATATTGCACTACTTCTTGTTGTTAAAAACAAATAATTGTTGGAAAATTAATAGATTAATTTATGACAAGTGCACCTCTACATCATAACAGGAGTTCTGATCTTTCTCACAGACGGTCTGCTTAGTTGCCTTTCTCCCTATCACGCTTTAGAAATCATAAGAAATTATATATCTCTTGAAAACGTATTATCTCAAAATTCCTCCTTTGAAACCCATTTTAAAATCAGACCATGGAAATGGTCCATAAAAATCATGTTACAAAATGTTTCCGTTCATGAATGATACAAATGTAAGTTTGGATAGTGCACTATAATGTCTATGTTCAAAACTGTGAGTGACAGTTCAAGTGATGCAGGTGTTTTTTTATTTTTCATGTTTAGTGAAATTATTTGGTAGTCTGAGGTGTGGTCGGGGACAGGTTTAAAGCGAGGCTCTGAGAATCACTGGTCTAGAGCGAAGGTCTCGTCTGAGCGAGCGGTTCAGATGCATTTCTTTCGTTCACTTCCGCTTCAAGCATCATCATGCTGCAGTCAGCCCTGAGACACGACTCTGAAGACATTACACTGACACAATACATCTAATATCTACCTTCTGTTACAGTGAAAACATGTGTCGACATGCCTGTAAACGGCATTTCTATACTATTAGAGAGACTGACAGTTATACAGCGATTACTCAATTAATTTCATTAAATTATGTGAATTACCATACTTCAACGTACATAAATAAATACATATCTGCAATATGTGTATTATTTATTGAATTCGGGTCTCCTTATTCATATAGAAACTATATCACCATGCACTTGTTTTATGCTTGACGTTGCTTAAAATGTTGATTTCTTATATAATACAGATTAAAATGGCAAATCTACTCAAATTAATGAAAAAAGGAAATATGAAAATTATTACACTGAAAAGTTTTATAATGTGTGATTTGGTAAGATGGCTTGTTTGTACATAAAACAAAGATTATTGGAGAACGTTTTATCTTAGTCTTTGTTCTTTGAAATTTCATATTTAATGTTGCTTGCTGTTTCTTTTCAACTTCTGAGTGAAACTAGTTTCTAACAGTGGCGGCTGGTCAGTAGCCCCCCCCCCTTAGTTATTAACAAAAATAAGTTAAAAAATATATCGCAAATATTAACTAAATAAAATCATTTAGCATAGTATTCTACTCTAATTGGCTTTATTGTCCTTGGGGTGCATTTCTTTCATATTTGTTGTTAAAATCAATATTGTGTATGTATGTTTGTGTGATTGGACTAAGCTCTAATTGGCTTGTTTCAAATTGTCCTTGGGGTGCAGGCAGACCTCCCACTTTTGTTGTTAGAGCGAATCAATATTTTTTTTATATGTTTTATATGTTCCGTTCTCATCGTGTTCTACAGGATGAAGAAAAAAAAAGGATCAAGGAGCTTCGTCGCCCACACCAGATCGCCCGTACTTTCCGTAAATATGGTTTCTAACCGTTGTTTTTCAAAGAAAATTCTCTTTTCCAGATGAAAATCATGGGCTTTCCCCGTCATTCAAAAATCTGGTATTAAATTGTTAGTTTGCGTGCGGAAATAAATATGCAATAAATGGAGGAATAAAAATATATCTAAATATTAAATTGATAGCACTTATAATAAAATAAAACGCTACAAATGAAATTAAAATAATAGATAACACTGATATAATACTAATTACAGGCTGCTCCACAAACAATATACAGCAGGAAATAAACTGTAAACAATCTAATTAAAAATAATAAATGAATGAATGAAAAAATAACATATGTTTGAACTTATAAAACGTGTTTGTCTCCTTAAAATATCAAGTTTGGTTAAATTATGAATAGTTGTATAAAGTGACAACTTGGATATTTGTGTTATCTCAACAAATGAAATCTGGGAAAGTCTTCTAATCCATCCTTCTCAGAGAAATCTGCATTAAACGTGTTAATGAATCATTCAGAGGCAATGGTATATACAAGCAAGAGATTGATGCAGCTGGAAGAGAGAACGGCTGCAGTCGTTTCATTACACACTCTGTCCCGTGTTAATCGTGCTGGAGTTTCCCAAACCACAGAAAGAGACCTGCCCCATAAAGCACCTGGAGGAGAAGCGGTGCTGCAGACGATGCTTTCGGCGAGGAGGTTGTTATAGCGGGTGTTAGTGTCGTGAGGTCGGAGGAGAGGGTTAGTGAGCAGATAGTTGCCCGTCATTCCTGTTGAACAGATAAAGAGAGAAACAGAACTACGTTTGGTGCGGTTGCTAAAGTGAACTGAAACAGCCTCTCAGATGACATTGCTATGCGTGTGAAATAGAGTGGATAGAAGAACAGATCACATATTTCAGATATGTGGACAGAATGGCCCACCATGCAAATGTTTTACTTGGACACAAAACTATATCTTATCTCACAAGACCCGATAAGACTTTCAGACACTAATATGTATAAATACGACTCT
>CM049805.1:20969212-21004770 GCA_027422405.1 Ptychobarbus kaznakovi
ACACACTGAAAATGGCATTGAAGACGTGTCCTCCACATCTGAGCATACATTCCTCCAGTCAAACTTAGATTACGAACCCTTTGAATTACAGGCATAACCCTTTATTAGCAAGGTGTTTCAAATATTCATATCTTTGCCTTGTGTGAGACTTACAGTCTATCGTATTCATTTGTGGACATGCTGTATTTAAGTGTGAGTTGGTTAAATGTTTAATTTGGATTAGACTGGTAAGGTAAAATACACCACATGTGCTGCTTAAACACAGACAGATGCTGATTCTGCAACAGATGTTATTCTCTTATCTCACTAGCACATAAACAAGATTTAATATTCCTTGAAATGAATAAAAACCCAGAAAAGAAGTACAAACACAGAACGTCATGCATATCTGCAATAATGAAATATGTTACGTAATACAAATACACTTTATGGATTTAATCTCACTTTATTTACAGCATCTTTGCTGCTGTCTTTAAGGTCAAACTTTATTTTAAGGACCAATTCTCACTATTAATGAACTGTATTAACTGTGACTTTTGCCTAAATAACCTCCTAATTTGATGTTTAATAATAGTTAGTAAGGTAGTTGTCATGTTTAGGTATGAGGTGGATCAAGGGATCTAAAATATGATTATTCAGAATAAGACATTAATATGTGCTTTATAAGTACCAATAAACAGCCAATGCTAGTAATATGCATGCTAATAAGCAACTAGTTAATCGTGAGAATCGGGTCCTTAATATTAATCTTTATATTAGTTGAATATCACATCTCTATTTCATTTTGTTATGTTTTTGCTGAAATGAGAGAGTTGAACTTGCTTCTCCTGTTTATTTTAATATCTGTAAAGGTGAGTTTTTTGCATCCTCTATTGTACGTTTAGGGGGTTAAATGGCCTGAAAAGTTATTTGTATATATATATATATATATATATATATATTAGTGCTGTCAAAAGATTAATCACATCCAAAACAAAAGTTTATGTTTACATGATATATGTGTGTGTACTGTGTGTATGTATATGTATATATAAATACACACACATGCATGTATATATTTAATACAAATATGTTATGTTTATATACTACCTATATTTATAGATAATATACAATATAAATATAAATATATGAAAGTATATACATGTAAATATTTTCCAAATATATATCTGAATGTGTGTGTATTTATATATACATAATAAATACACACAGTACACATACATATATCATGTACATATAATAAACAAACTTTTATTTTGGATGCGATTCATTTTTTGACAGCACTAAAATATTTATATAAATTTAAATAAACTCCTCACATGTAATGCATTCTGTGTTTGTGTAAACAAATGACCTTGTGTGTGTGTGTGTGTGTGTGTGTGTGTGTGTGTGTGTGTGTGTGTGTGTGTGTGTGTGTGTGTGTGTGTGTGTGTGTGTGTGCGTGTGCGTGTGCGTGTGTGTGTGCGTGTGTGTGTGTGCGTGTGTGCGTGAACATACTTGGCGATAAAGCTCTTTCTGACATCTGATTAGAAGTATAATACAAATAACATATAATTCATATTAAACAAATATATAAATAATCATCAGAAAAAAGCTGGGCCAATTTTGTGTCTCACTGTGAATCACTTTAAATTGGAGCAAGAGAAGGTGAGCGACTTTATTTATGAAAACTTTCTTTAGGAAATGTATTTTATGTACATTAAATGACCTTTCACTCACAGATGGGCTTGAAATAATATTGCAAACTGCAAACACTGTTTTGTGCTGACTTTTATGACTATGTAACACATATTTAAGGGTTATAAACTCTTAAAAAAGGCATTTGAAAAAGACAACGTTGAAATTGTCTCTCGACTTGTTGAGAAAAAACTAAATCATCGGGCACGAGCTCAAACGATTTGGGTTTAACTAAATACAACAAATAAAGTTTGCAGTCAGAAAATGCATTATGAGCCAACACTTAACACAATCAGCGGCCATCAATAATAGAGAAAGTGGTGTCTGACGAACCGATTGCTTCGGTATGGCATGGGTTTACCTTCTTCTGCAGAAGACAGTGGAAGATGAAGATGAACATCCCTTGTAAGGTGTTGAAGATAGTGAAGAGGTACGCCATGATTACTGAAGAGTCGTTCAAGAAAAACAGACCGAACGACCACGTCAGGCCAACGAGACACAGCAAAGCAAAAGCACCAAACACCCAGGACCTGAAACCACAGATTACAGTTATAAATACAGTTCATAGCCTTTTACTATATCTACCCAGACTCACTGGAAATACGTGCCTCTACCTACATTTCTGCAATACTCAAAAATATACCTATACGTATGAATCTCTGCAGTTTCCACTAGAGGCAGTAAAACTCACACAGAGTATGATTTACAGGGCCAGAGTTTCTATTAAGAAAGCCACATTCTCACACAATTCCTTTTTAGAATCTTAAGTTATGACCAAAACGATATGGTAACACTTTATTGTGATGGTCCCTTTTGAACATTCTGTTAACACTACGTAATGTTGCACCTACATGTCAACAAACCCTCATTAGAGTATTAGTAGACTGTCTGCTTCATGTCTGCACACTCTTTATTGTGCTGGGCTCCCATCACTCTACTGACTGTAAGTAACTTTGCATGTCAACTTAATCTAACCCTAACCCAACCAGTCTACTAGTACTCTACTCCCACTCTAATGAGAGTTAGTAGATATGTAGGTGCAATGTTACTTATAGTCAACAGAAAGTGTTAAAGGGACCATCAAAATAAAGTGAAACCAAGGATTTTAACATGCTGTGAGATTTGAAAACGGATACTGTTGAACGTTAATATCACATATGCAGCTTAATATGTATGGTTTTCTAATTCAGTAGATTTCCTCGGAGATACGATACTGCACCGGCCGCTGAAGCCTGTGTATAAGAGAAATTAAACCGTTTTTATATCACTTTTGCTTTCGTTAACTTGTCATAGCACTTGCGTATCATTGCTCTTTGTTGGGTTTGATTGCTTCTATTATTTGTAAGTCGCTTTGGATAAAAGCGCCTGCTAAATGACTAAATGTAATGTAAATGTTACACTCTCGGGCAGGTTTAGGCGTAGAGGGTTTGTTATTTTACAATATGATAGAGCATTAAGCTTTTAGCGACACTCACCAGACATCTGAACAATACGTACCAGAAGCACCGTAATAAAAACACAATATGTGCCTGTACTAACGTGATAAAAAACATGCCACGGTCACATATTGAAAGTGTATTTCACTTTGAAACTGCTACAATAAGGTAAGTAATATTGGTGTTGCAGAAATGTCATATTTCCAATAAGCCAGGGTTGCTTTTGTGAGAAATATCAAACAATATCTGTTTATAAGAGGCAAACTCTCAGCAAAGCCTGTCGTAATGCTTCCAAAGATAAATAAACACATTTTTACGTCTGTTATCATTTATTTATGACTTTCATAGCATAGAATATAATACTATGTAAGTCAATGAGTACCAGGAACTTTTTTGGTTACCCACAGTCTTTAAAATATCTTCAGCAAAAGAAATAAACTCATGGAACGACTTGAGGGTGAATAAATGATGGCGGTTTACATTTTTAGGTGAACTACCGCTTTAATGTCAATTAACAGAAGTTAGATTGCATTAGCTTTGTGTGTTTCTGAATGAGCTGTTTTATGCATTTATTAATCTCATTGACATCATTGTTGATTATAATGACTGCATTGAGTCGGTGAGGTCATGCTGAGCTGATTTGAGTGCGATTGAGTTTATTTCCTCTCCGTCAGCGAGTCAATTAATTGTGTTTGATTGGCTATTGCATTCATGTGCTCAGTTTTACTCCCAATACACAAACACAAAGAATCATTAGTTTGAGAACAGGACATTCATTTACAAAGCAGACTGATGATAAAAAACACTTTTCTAAAGCCAAGCCATTCCTACGATTATCCCACCCAGACGTGCATCACTGGACTCTTTCCCATTAGATATTCCAGCAACTATCTGTGGCTCAAATGTCCTGAACAGACGATCCCTTCAAATGGACACGACAAGAGGAGATTTCACAGCTCCCAGATGCAAGTTTAAAAGTTATTACGACTTTGGGTCCAATAAAACATCTAGCTTATCATACCATTGGACGGCCCATCTGGAAATACGCCTTTAGTTCCCGAGGACAATGTTTATAAGAGGGTCAGACTGTGCTCTCACATTGCAGGAAGCGAACGAATTAGTTAATAACACGGTGCTTGAAAAGTGAATGTTTTCTGTAATTATTCCCATAAACCCCAATTAGCTGTATTTGAGTATTCACAGGTCCAGATGCAACCGGTGCATTCAGCGACAATGCCACGACCACGCTGATGTTATTAGCATCTAGCCACTTTGAACAAAGCAATCAAGATGATAAGTTGCGACTAACAAAATAGCGAGTTCTTAACATGTAGACGTAAAACTGCACAGCTGCTAAGCGTGTACGACAGTATTGAAGACCGAGCTTACCGTATGCTCTCCAGTCGGCTGGAATCAGGTTTCATAGACGCTGAGTGTTTTAACATCTTGTACACAGTCACCACCAGAAAGATGAGATTGAGCTGTCGGAAAAGATGAAACTTGTTGAGAAGACCACACAGCTTTGCCACAGCTCTTGGAAATCACGTTTGCAATTCATCCTTCAGATGGCAGATTTGTCAAAACATCATTTCATATTTACATTCACATTCCTAAAAGCACCGTGCAATGATCTTTCTTGGGATCTGTGATCATTAGACGACTATCAATGGAATGAAAAAATAAGCATCTTTTATGTTGGCTGATATGAAATACAATGCATAGCCTTCAATAATTCAAAAAGCACACAGCGACTAAAAAAACATCAAAATGCAAGAATGCATGGACTCTGCTGGGAGTTTCCAAGACGTCTTATAAACTATGGTATTATGCATGGACCATTTTCTATTTTTAATAATTCTTAACATGACAATTAAAATAGATCTTGGATGAAGATGTGATTCAAGTCAGTACAGAAGCTTGTAAGAACGTTAATATTTCTCGAGACATAAACTATCACCCAGAAAATAAAGTGCTACCATTTGTTCCTAATTCTGATCATAAAGTTTATCGGAGACAAACTGCTCAGACGAGTATAAGTCATAACTCTGGCCCTGAAACTGTCTGCTTGCTGGCAAGAGCGTGTGTTTTTCTTCACCGCCCTGAACATGGGAATGTAATTCAGGCTGACCAGAGAAGACCTCTTAAAGAAACATACTTCAGGAAACCAAAAATGACTATCATCTATATTAAACGTGTGGAGCAGGAATAGAGCACCTCTATTGAAAGAAGCTCGTCTGAATTCAGTTGGTGGTGACGAACGTTATTTTGTCCCCAGACTTTCCAAATTCCCCTGTATATAACAACAATATCATGATGTAGCTCTCGCTAGTTTGCTTTCTAACAAATTCTCAAAAAAGTCTAAAATGGCATAAAAGTGAGGGGAAAGTATTTTTAAACTATATAGGTTTGATTCCAAAATGTGGGTCACATACTGAAAATGTAGCATTCAAGCACTGAGTGTATAGTTAGTAAAGCACATGTTGTTAGTTTATTGTGTTTGACTTCAATCCAAAATGAGAAAACCGAAATTACAAATAAGTGAGCACATTTAGCTTTGCATACAAGAGAATGAAAAACACACATCTGGTTCATTTCTTGGATGGCGCACGCACGCACGCACGCACACACACACACACACACACACACACACACACACACACACACACACACACACACACTGCACACACACACACACACACACGCACACACACACACAACACACACACACACACACACACACACACACACACGCACGCACACACACCACACACACACACACGCACACACATGCACACACACATTCATGCACACACACACATTCACGCACACACGCGCACACACACACACGCACACGCATGCATACACACACACACACACACACACACACACACACACACACACACACACACACACGCACACACGCACACGCGCACACGCACACGCACACGCACACACACACACACACACACACACACACACACACACGCACACACACACACACACACACACACACACACACACACACACATATATACAGAAAGCAGCTAGAGAGAGAAAAACAATATGCCTTTTGAAAAGAAAGGCACTGAATTCTTTGCTTCGTCGATCATCAACACAAACCACATGTAAACACAAAGAATTCAACTCTATTTTTCAGAGCCTTTCAAACAAGGAGCGCTGGCTCAAAAACAGAAAGCAATTACAGAAAGAGCAGGACTGGGGAGAGGAAGAGAAAAAGCAAGCGAGAAAGAAAAAGAAAATCTACTTTTGAACAACTGCAAATGATTTGTTTTAATCTATATATACTTTGCATTTACATTTGGCAGTACTTTAGACTCTATTTGACTTATCCAAAGCCATTTACTTACTGTAGAATATGTCACATAAACATGCTGCAACTTTTACAATGCAATTAAAAGCCATGTTTGCAAAATAAATAATAGTTCAGCAAGAAAATGTCACATTGCAAATATGGAAAGATTTAGATTTAAGGTTATTCCCCTGGACTTCATGGTCTCGTGCTTCAGTCCCGTCTCACCCTTTTCTGCATGAAACGTGTTCAGATTAACGTTTATTTCCCTCTTTTCTTTCTCTTTTAATCCTTATTTTAACATCCAATATGGCTAAAAAGAAAAACACAGTAGACCAGATATATCTGGACTTGTTAAAATGGCAGAAATCATTATGTGTTTCTCGTTCAGTAAGTAACTTGTCGGTGAATTACACATTAATGGTCTGAGCGTTTGTACAGAAGTGTTTTCCTGTGGATTTCAGTTTTTATCTCCTCACATTCAACTTTAATGGTTTGTTTTTCTAGGCAAGGTAAGTTTATTTAGCACATTTCCCACACACCAGTTATTCTGCTCGCTTCAAATGAGTTCAGCCTTGGTGTTTGTAATGAATGCCACTCTAATGTGTTTATTTTATACTCATTCTTCATTCTTTTGTATGCAATATAACTATACAACCCATGTGATTTATCAGTGCCCCCCCCACCAATGCAATTTTGACTCGGCTTATATTCAGATGAAA
Organism: Ptychobarbus kaznakovi; assembly: GCA_027422405.1. Classification (NCBI taxonomy): domain Eukaryota; kingdom Metazoa; phylum Chordata; class Actinopteri; order Cypriniformes; family Cyprinidae; genus Ptychobarbus; species Ptychobarbus kaznakovi. The sequence continues at coordinate 20,976,355 of CM049805.1, forward strand.
ATATTAAACGTGCATATTTGATCAGTACATGCATTCCCTGTGAATCAGATGTATTGTTCTCTTGGTATTGCTAGCACCATGCTGTACTGTTAACAGTCATTTTGATTATGAATTACAGTGCTGTGTAAATGTTTATTGCCTTTTTCCTGTTTTTTTTTTTTTTGCATATTTGTCACACTTAAAAGATTCAGATCATCAAACAAATTTTAATATCACACAAAGATAACCCAGTAAATACAAAATGCAGTTTTGAGATAATGATTTCATTCATTAAGGGAAAAAAGCTGTCCAAACCTGCCTGGCCCTATGTGAATAATGAATTGCCCCCTCCTGTTAAATCACGACAGAACTGTGATTAACCTCATTATTTTAGAAAGCGGAGTTAGATTTCACAAACCCAGGCCTGGTTACTGCAGACCTGTTGAATCAAGAATCACTTTGCATCTTCAGGACGTGGATGACTCTCTATCAGAAAATCCTGAAGGAGATTAATGTCCGGCCTTCAGTTTGTGACCTCAAGCTCAAGCGCTCTTGGGTTACGCAGCAGGACAATGATCCCAAACACACCAGCAATCCACCTCTGAACGGCTCAAGACAAACTAAAGTAAGGTTTAGGAGCGGCCAAGTCAAAGTCCGGACTTAAATCTGATTGAGATGCTGTGGCATGACCTTAAACAGTCCTTTCATGCTCGAAAACCCTCTAATGTGGCTGAATTAAAACTATTCTGCAAAGAAGAGTGGGACAGAGTTACTCCACAGCATGTGAAAGACTCATGGCCAGTCATCACAAACGCTTGATTGCAGTCGTTGCTGCTAAGTGTGGCACAACCAGTTATTAGATTTAGGGGGCAATTACTTTTTCACGTAGTGCCAGGCAGGTTTGGACAGCTTTTTTCCCTTAATCATTATCTCAAAACTGCATTTTGTATTTACTCGGGTTATCTTTGTGTGATATTAAAATTAGTTTGACGATCTGAATCTTTTAATTGTGACAAATATGCAAAAAAAATAAAGAAAATAAAGAAAAATACAAGAAGGGGGCAAAAACCTTTTCACAACACTGTATATTATTAATTATTTCATTGATAAGAAATGTGACCCTGGAGCACAAAAGCAGTGTAAGTCGCTGGGGTATATTTGTAGCAATAGCCAAAAATACATTGTATGGGTCAAAATTATAGATTTTTCTTTTATGCCAAAAATCATTAGGATATTAAGATCATGTTCCATGAAGATATTTAGTTAATTTCCTACCGTAAATATATCAAAACTTAATTTTTGATTAGTAATATGCATTGCTAAGAACTTCATTTGAACAACTTTAAAGATGATTTTCTCAATATTTAGATTTTTTTGCACCCTCAGATTCCAGATTTACAAATATTGTCCTATCATAACAAACCATACATCAATGGAAATATGATTTATTCATGATGTATAAATCTCAATTTTGAAAAATGACCCCTATGACTGGTTTTGTGGTCCAGGGTCACAAATGTAATAACATGTTCTGTATATAGTGAAAAAGCTTTTTCACCATTTTTTTTTGACTGCAGGGCAAAACTTGTATGTCTGTAAAGAAATAGCAGACCTCTCTTTATGATTTAATGTATAATTCATGCCTGAAGCACACATAAGTGGTATAGAGAGAGGTGGAGTCTGTTAGATCATTGATTATGGTGCTGCTGAGCCACCAGGAGCCGCTTCGCTCCGGCATCGGTGGAGAAGCCAGGAATGCATTTATAACACAGCAGGGAGTGATGACACAGATCTGATGAGATGGCCAAGAACAGCACAAGACCAGCCCAAGCACCTCTGTGCATCCCGTCCTCCTCCAGCTCACCTTTCCATGCCCCAAAATACACCCACAAGCACAGTTTGTGTTCAGAGACATGTTCCCCTGCTCGCTGACTGAGCCTGTTGAAGTATATCTGAGTGTTTCCAGTTGAAAGGTACACGGGAGGATCTGCTTAATTGTCATGAAAATGTCACACAAGATATTTTGCGATAAAGTGCCAAGCATTATGATAATGAGAATCTGAGGGAGAAAGTAATGTCATATTTAAATAAATGGATAAAGAATTGGTCCTACGCAAAGGGTTTTAGCTTTGCGTTTGGGGTAAAATGTGACCTAGATATGCGATGCACCATTTGTGTTAAATTCACGGTTACAGAACGAGATCTGTCTGAGACAGGAGGAACATGGATGTATCACGTGTAACCGCTTCTTGCTCTGAAAAGCCGCTGTATGCACATTTAAAGTGCATGTATAAATTAAACAGCACTGGCTGCACACTTCAGTGTCTCTGCATTTCAGGGCATTTCATTTTAGAAAATAGTGTGGATTTTTTTTTCTCTACCTTTCATTGTGAAAAAGACATTCTCACCATGCTAAATTATGCCATAATTCATATCACAATAGTTACAACTTCATCTATCCATAGCTGTACTGTAAGTCCCTGTAGTCCCTACTTGTGATAGATTTGACACATTTTGTTATATTGCAGCCTTAAAAGGCTAATTTAAAATGCTTTAATTTGTGATTATTTTTAAATAATTATTACTGTATTTGACCCAATAATGACAAAGCAAAAAGCAGATGCATGGCAACTTTACAGATTAATAAAAATGCTAAAACTAAAATATGACATTGATGTGAAGTTTACTTGACGTCTAGCTAAATCACATTTTCTCTGGTTCGTGTTGTTTTTATCCTTTGATTCCTGTCCACGTGGCAAATTCAATTGATTGGACATGATTTTGAAAAGCCCACACCTGTCTATATAAGGTTTAACATCTGAAAATCTGCATATTAGAGCAAAAACCAAGCCATGAGGTCAAAGAAAAGGCCTGCCGAGCTCAGAGACTGGATTGTGTCTAGGTACAGATCTGATGAAGGTCACAGAAACATCTGCTGCATGGACGTTTCCAAGAGCACAGCGGCCTCAATAATTATTAAATAGAAGAAGTTTTACTCTATGAATGAAGTCTGACCAATGGGAACACAGTAGGTCTAATCATTACATACCAACCAAAATAAAACAGCATAAATTATCAACCAAGCATATATTACTGAGCTATTTGAATGCAACGTACATTACCAAGACATGCGAACAAACATACATTCAGTGTGAACTGTATTGAAGAAACTATAGACACAATTCAAAACATCGCAAAGAACCACAACACCATGAAAATATGGGAATTAAATTAACCTAAATAAACGTATTCATGGGAAATGTGAAAAACTTACCATAATGACGAACGCAACAGGGCCAATGAAACTCCAAATGAAATGATTATCAACTCCTCAACCAACAGCTGGAAAGAGAGAAAAAGAAATGAAGAACCACCATAGAAGCAATTACTGACAGCTATGAACACACTGCGAAGTTTTGAGAGTGACAACCACTTTCACTGGAAACGGTGTTTCCCAACCCTGTTTCCAGAGGCACTCCACATTTTGGATGTCTCCTTTTTCTAACCCACCAATTTCAGGTCTTACTAACGAGCTGATGAGTTGAATCAGGTGTGTTTGATTAGGAAGAGGATGAAAATATGCACTGTTGGTGTGCCTCCAGAAGCAGTGTTGGGAAACACTGTCATCAATGATTGTTTTGTCTAATGGAGAGAAGACACTCAGGCTGCCCCAAAACATGTGAGGTTTGACAGCGATAACCATCGTAATATACTGGAACTTTATTCAGAGATATCATTATCTGGAGAGATCTACCATTGGAGAAAGCGTTAACGGTCAACTTGGATGGTAAGACCAAAATACTGTATTATCACAATGGAAGTAATTTTATTTTACAGTGACAATATATACCAAAATATAGGGCTGAACGTTTTAGAAAATAATCTAATTGCGAATATTGCGATTGCGATTTAATAATTTTTTTTAAAGCTCTTCATATTCATTATTAATCAAAGACATACAATAAATCATTGTATAGTATGCAGTGTTGGGCACGTTACTTTAAAAAAGTAATTAGTTATATTACTAGTTACTTCTCACAAATACTAACCGAGTTACATCGTTATAAAATAAACTAATTACCAGGGAAAGTAACTATTGTTACTTAAAAAAAAAGGTTCAAATATGTCAAATAACTTGGATGCCCCAATATTAAATATGTTAAATTATGAAATGGTCACCAAACAGAATAAATTATTATTATAAAACATTACACTAATCTACACTATTTTAATGTTTCTGTGGGACAATGTGAGAGACACTTATCAAATTCAATTGATTATTTCAGTCAAACATTATAATATGATATTATGATAGCATTATATGATGATAGAACTTTATAATAACCATGTATGAATGCATATTTGTCATGTTGTCTGAACTTAGGACTGGTGGTGCTTAAGATATTGTTTGTCATTTGGTGTTTCTATAAAAAAGGGGGAAAAACTACAAATAATACTGATAAGATGAAAACTACCACGAATTCTACTATTAATAACCATATAAAACGCACTAAGAATTATTGAGCTGCTGGGTTCATGAATATTAATCAGGTCGTCTGCATTCGCTCGAACTGATTCGCTGAAATCAAAACAGGGATGATGATAGGTGAGCACCGGCCAATGAGATTGCCGTTTGCGCATTAGCTCCGCCCACTACAGGAGAACCCGGCAGTTCTTAAAAGCTGAAGGATGTCATACGATCGTCATACATTACTCTCGCGTGTCTCGTGACCGTATAATCGCAGCCTTTGCGGTTGAGAAATCAAGCTTTTTCATATCGCGATATTATCGCAAATGAAAATAATCGTTCAGCCCTACCAAAATGTATTGATGAATTTAATATAATTTTGCCACCATAGTAAAAACAAGTAATTTATGTACAAAACTCAAGTTTTCAATATATACAAATAAAGTAAACAGTGAAGCTTATCAGGAATCTAACAGTAATATCAAGTAACCAAGAAAATATTCAGAAAAACATTACTCTTTATTTTAAGGTCCACTTCTCACTATTAACTAACTATTAATGATGACTTTCGCCTCAATAAACTCCTTATTTGCTGCTCATTAATAGTTAGTAAGATAGTTGTTACGCTTAGGTATAAGGCATTTAAAATATAGTCATGCTGAATAATGCATTAATATGTGATTTATGCGTACTAATAAGCAAGTAATTAAGAGTGAGAATTGGCCCCTAAATTAAAATGTTAACCCAGAAAAATGAATTAGAATTAAGACTTTAATACGCATTAAAGCTGGTTTTCTATTGTCCACATTGTTTAATATTAACAACATTAATGGAGAGAGGCAGGTCTGTATCTGTATTTAAACTGCAAGCCGATATCAATACACAACATTACTCACGCTTTCCTCGTCCCGTAGCTCTTATAGTCGATGGCTGCCGAAATGCCAACCACCACACAGGGGAACAGGTAGCCAGATGCGTAATAGTATTTTCGTCTGGAGAACTCGCTCTCAAAGACCTCCACAAGCATGAGGAACAACTGAACGGCCTCCAAACAAATCCAGGCAAATGTGGCAAGAAAGAAGAAATGCAGAGCTCCAGCAATCACAGAGCACACAATCTGAGCAGGAGAAATAAAGACAAAGAATCAAACAAACCTGCCTATGTTTGATGCATAAAAATATAGGCAGCGGCTAGTTGCACTAAGTGGAAATACCAATTAGATGCTATTTACACAGTGCACATGGCATATTTATTTAGTGATAGATACTATTTACACTAAGTGCAAATATCTATAGATTCTATTTACATTGTTTAAATAGCAGGATTTTCTGCTTTTTATAATACTTATTGCTAATAGTGGCAATTATCTGCACCTCAGTATTGTAGTACATTATAAAACAGTATGCAATAATAATGTATTGAGTGTAAATTATAGTTTTAATTCAAATTATTAAATGGATGCCACCTTATTGGGACAATAAAGCCCTCCCTACACCTATCCTAAGCCTACGCGTTACTTTATTTTCAAATTTTTGATTATTTCCCTTTTTTATTGAAAATAAATGCCTTTCTGATGAGATATGAGATTTGAAAAGGGAGAAAAATAGCTCGGCAAAAGGCAGGCTCGAACTCGGGTCGATCGCGTCAAAAAGCATACGCCTTACCATCAACACCACAGAAACTGATGCAGAGTTAGTGTCTTTTTTTAGTGTTGACTAACCCAATCACACGTTAGTGGGCGGAGTTAGTGTAAATAGCCTTTGCCAACAAGGCGGGCTATTTGCACTTAGTGTAAACAGACACTCCGAAAAACATAGCCAGCTCACTAGGGTTGAAATAAGCCCTCTTCACACCTCTACCCGACCCCCCAGAGTGCAAAAATGTACCCACCGGAGGTTCGGTCATGTTGATGCCCACAAGAAACAGAAGCTCTGCGATGAAGAGGTTGATGCACAGGTTCTTGTGGATGGTGTTGCGATCGCTCTGGAGGCCGCGGAAGAAGCAGAAGGTGAAGATGCTAATGGCAAGGCAGACAAGTGAAACGGCGATGCCCAGTCGTGTGATAACTGTCAGCAGGAGCTCGTGAACACTTCCCACACCCTTGAAAAATAAACATTAGCATTAACAGTTACTTAACTCGAACATGTCACTTCTCAGAATTCAATCCTTTTTGATTTTTGAATGTGTAGAGACCATAAACGATGCAAAAAAAGCAAAAATGCACCTTAAACTTCATATGCTTTTCTTTTATTATTTACATATTAGCAACAAAATGCTGTTTAATCTGTAATGTCAATGCACCGCAGTGATCACTTCCAGTAGAGGCAATTATTAACTACAATGGAAGCTCATGTCTAGTACCGTCCAAGTTTTTGACAGCAGACGTCTTAAATCATAATGTCTTAACTTCATAGAGTTTGAATAAGCAGTTTTATGTCTTTGTTTACACATGGCACCAATACAGAAGCTAGAGATGTTTTAACACTTACACATCCTCTAAACAAGAGTAACAACAACAACAAAAAGATACATTTACTGAAAGGCTGTATGCATGAAAGCAGCATCCCTGTGGATCAGCATTGCATTGATTTAATGATGTCCTGATGCTGGGCAGAAGCTTAAAGGATTATATTGAGACACATCATCAGTTGTGTACCTCAGCACCCAGGGTGTTTAGCCGTTTATCATAATACACCCTAGGGTTGTGCCGATAGATGATAGTGTCGTATATCGAACGATAGTCAGATATATCGCCTGTAGCTGATGCCTTTGTAGATTATTATTAGGCTAGTAATACTATCTAATTCATATTAGGACTTATTTGTTCCATTATGTTTCTTTTTCTGCATTTTTACTGTGTTGTACATTATAACCAATCACACACGATTCCATTGAGTTTATGAATGCAATGGCCAATCAAAGGCGTTCAGATGAGTCATCACTGAAACAGCAGTTTTGTTGTTTAGTGCACGCTGACTGGTACAAAAGTGCAGATGTACGTGCGATGCAAGTATATTTTTTCATCATACAGTGTAGATTCACGGGAGTGTATTTAAGTTTCAATACGATGTACCGTACATAGATAAATTGCTTACTCGAGCAGAGGGTAGTGTGGTAGGGATAAAGTCTTTAGTGCAAATCAGTGGTTCAACTTAAATAGTTCTGACTACTGAGTGAAAAGTAGCAGAGTAACAATGAAAATCGTCGATCTCATCAACTGATGCTAATAGTAGCTGACTAAACTAACAATATCAAGTCCACCTACACATGATAGCACAAGTGTTGCCCATGTGTGCAGTCTCAGTTTAACAATCTACATTCATTGCGTGCTAAGTTGCCTCATGTCATTGATTACCAGTTTTCATCCGAGTTGATATGTCTGCTGCCTGTGGTCTGCAGTTGCATGCTTTTATGTGTGCTGAACTGTCTATGTCTGAGTAGACTGTTTGTGAGCGCGCAGGTCCAGCTTAAAATGATACGTGCCAGGCACCTCATGTACTGTTAGTGCTGCAATTTGGAGGTCTTTGATTGGCTGTGACATTTCAGCCAAGTTCAAGCAATGACTATTGGTCTTCTGTGATACGATGCTAGCTGTCATGATCCCTAAAGACAGTATTCTCTGCGTCAAATTACCACATCATCAGCAGCAAGTAAGACTGAGTCCAGTCTCATTCAGAGTATCACCTCAACAGCATTAATCCTCTATCTAAGGGTACCACCAATCGTACTCATACCTGGTTCATCCTCAATTGTCTTTGCATATGGCCCCTCGCGTGCAGATTGCATGCAAAGACGTCAATCTGTCTGAGCATGTTAGCAGGAGGTGTCCATGTATTTTACAGTGATAGTCAAGGTTTGTTGGTTAGCTATAGTCTCCCTCTGCACAAATGCAGTCTCACATCAACTGAGTTGTATGCGCTTCCAGTCAGCAAATCATCTCAGTGAGCATCCTGATACAATGAGGTTTTCTTTAGACTCTAATGTATGTCCTACAGCCAGTCATTCTTGATATCTAGTTGATCAATGCCTCTTGATGTTTAGCTGTTTCTCTGAGTGCATGACTGCCATGATGCAAAGACTAACACTGTGAGCAGCAACACCTAGTTTAACAAGCAGTGGGCTGTTTAGGTTTGGGCTTATGTCTCCTTGCCACCTTTTGGTCTCTTATGGTGCTCAATTGCTGGTCCAGGAGGTGTCCTTACATTTCAGCCATAGTCAATGACTGCTCAGAGTGCAGAGCTGCCATGATACAAAGGAGTCTCCTACCAAAGCAGCCTCATCTCACCTCAACTGGGCACACCTGGATGTTCCAGTCTCAAATCTCTCTCTCCTGCAAGGTTGGCATATCGCAGCCTCTTCCGCTCATGTGCCTCATCCACAGAGTCCTCCCAAAGAACTTGGACAACGAAGACATATTGCTGTAATCTGGACCAGAGAGAAAGATTTGGTCCCAGGTTGGTGCTGGCGATTTCATGGGAAAGGTTTTGAAGTTCCTGGTCTTGTTCAATGTGCATTTCCAGTCGCTGGTGGCAACCAGTGGCAGCCTTGGGAAGCAAGGACTCTGGTTTTCTTTACTCAAGGAAATATATTAGAAATGGATGGGTTGACTGTGCATTCTGAGGCATAGCACTGGTTGTTGTTCTTTGTGCTCAAGCCCAATTTAGGTTTATAGGACAAGGACATACCTCATTTGTGGCACAGATGAGAAAATGCATTCTTTCACCATATTCCACAGGTCTTTGCAGGTAGTTATTTTCTTATCAATACCCTCCCATCTCACCCAGCTGTCTTGCTTGGTTTGAGATATGGCTTTAGGGATTGTAGACTTGTTCTTGATTGGCGCATCTCTTCCACCACAAGTTGGAGGCTGGTGCTGCCATTTTACAAGGTGGGCTTGGTTCCCCAAAACCCTTTCTTCCATGTTGTACTTGGCCAACATTATCCCGGTGTCAAGGGGGTGACTTTGCATCCGCTGATGGTGGATTGCATTTCCGTCCATTACTAGGGATGGAGCGCCCTCTCTCACAATGATATCTTGGGATAGATATAGATATATCTTGGGATAGATAGAGTTTAGCACATTTGTATCCCTTCATAAGGCTCGTAATTGGGAGTGAAATATCCCTCTTACCATACAGTCCTATCCGGCTGACATATCTTGGTAATCCAAGCCACTTCTCATATGTGAGCTAATCAAATACCCCAAGCTTGCTGACCTGTGAAAGGTCGACTTCGAACAAGGTAATTGGCCAGAGAGACAGGGAAGCTGAAACTCTGGTGACTCCAATTTGGGCTGTTGCCCTTTCTTTACTAGAAGAGCAGTACTGTTGATATGCTTTAGGCCAGTGATTATATCACCCCTTATTTGTTGTACTTGCCTGCTGTTTAGGTTTACATCAGACGAGCATCCAAGCTTTTAATTGGCTCCTCCAGCACTGCAGGCACTGGTTCAATTATTGGTTTGTTGAAAATAATGTCATATTTACTTGGCTTGATTTCCATTTTTGAAATCAATGATTTCCATTTCTCTACCTTACTAACAACACAACTTTTACAATCTTGTAAGTACTTCCAATAAATATTGGTTTTTCAGGAGCACAGCAAATTGTGTGCATCGTAATTATATTGTTTAAAGAAAAAGCTTTAATAGAAAGGGAATCTTTTTTGATATTCCTGATTCAACAGGACAAAGCATAATATCTATGTTATATGTAGGCAGAAAATAAGATTCTGCTGTCATAATAGTTTTATATCTATCCACAGTTGCAGCAATTAGGTAAGTGTGTGGACCAAGACCATGTTAACAGTTACACAACAAAACTCATGATTTCCACATTCATTACAGTTTAAATGACAGCTATGCTATCATATCGTATAACTACTATTGATATGTCATATTGACATAATTGCAGTGTTCCCAGAAACCTACAAGTGACACAAGAGATTAATTCATCAAAGTAGATTAAGAATTATATTAAGAAAGTTCTGCAATATATTCATTTGTGACCTGGAGCACAAAACCAGTCTTAAGCCGCTGGGGTATATTTGTAGAAATAGCCAAAAATACATTGTATGGGTCAAAATTAACGATTTTTCTTTTATGCCAAAATTAGTTAGGACATTAAGTAAAGATCATGTTCCATGAAGATATTTTGTAAATTTCCAACTGCAAATATTTCAAAACTTAATTTTTGATTAGTAATATGCATTGCTGATCCTCCCTATACACAGAATACGCAAGCTGCGTAGGGCCCCGAGACACCAGGGGCCCCCTGTTCAAATATGTTTTAATTTTAAGTTTTTTTTGACGAGCTGCTTTTATTTTAATACCACTGTGAAATCATGTAATGTGAATGTCCTACAGTCTCTTGCTCGAGACAAAAAGAAATGAGCTGAAAGTGTACCGAGCCTCGGAAGCTACTGTTTCTCGAGCGCTTTCCGTGAGCGCGATTCGAGACGGAGTGAAACACGGACAAATGCGTTTCACCCCCCCCCCCCCTCATTTTTTTGCGTAGGGCCCCCAGAAGTCTAGTCTCGACACTGGTAATATGCATTGCTAAGAACTTTATTTGGGCAACTTTAAAGGTGATTTTCTTAATATTTAGTTTTTTTTTGCATCCTCAGATTCCAGATAGTTGTATCTCGGCCAAATAATATCCTATAATAACAAACCATATATCAATGGAAATCTTATTTATTCAGCTTCCATGTGATGTATAAATCACAATTTCCAAAAATAGACCCTTATGACTGGTTTTGTGGTCCAGGGTCACATTTGGTCTCTTGTAGAGATAAGTTCCTGTTGCTGTGATGAACACAAATTATGTCCAATGAAGGTATCCGCAGAAGAAAATTACATTTTGGAAACTCAAGAGACTCAATACTCAACAGTATCATGGTTATTTGAAAAGCAGAAAATGGGCTTTGAAGAGTAGCGGTTGACCTATAGTTACAAACTGAATCATTATGTTGATTTCCTGGACCGGATGTCTCACCCCAGGGCTGGACTGGGACCAGTTGATACTCACCGCATGTGCATCTCGATGAGCCATCAGGATTGCAAAGTTAGTCAGGTGACTGCAGGAGCAAGTGGTGTGAGTCTTGTTTGTGGCGAGGAGTTTGCATCCCTGTGTTGACCAGAATCCTGTCATGCTCCGCTCAGAATAGTTCCAAAATGAGCAGTTTGGATTGAAGTAGTTCTCCGTCTGATAAACAGAGAAACATGTCATTATATTTGAATGTGACAGCTGACATCTGCAAGGTTTAGAGATTTAAACCTTTTATACCAAACATTGTTTTCCTTGATCAACAATCTCTATTAATAAACCAGGCTGATTGACAAGAATGTTCTTTGATTTTGTTTAAGCATGTTTTTCAAGGCTCTAATTTTAACTCAATCCTAGAATCAGAAGGCGCTGATTACTTGATTATTCAAAATAACACGCCCCATGTTTTATGTTGTAACAAGATACATTCCAGGTACCAGTAATTCTATTGAAACTAAGAATTTTAAATCCTTTCTTCTCTTTAGGCTTTGAAGCAAATAGATTGACCTTACTCTGACCCTTCACTGTTCAGCACCTGTTTCATATAAATACAGTGCTGTGAAAATGTATTTACCCCCAAAATGATAAAATAGTATGATATTAAATCGTTTTAGATCTTCAAATCAAATACAACATGAATCAAAGTTAATCTAAATAAAAACACATTAAAATTGTCTTACACATATCACCCACGTGTAAAGGTAATTGCCCTCTTAAACTTAATGACTGATGTATTTGAATTACTTTCTGGTATTTCTTTCATATTTGGCATAGTGTGTTACTGGGTAAGACCCTTTAAGTAGTGTTCATTTCATTAACGAAAACTATGATAAAACAATATAATTTAACGAGCTTTATTTTCTATGACTAAGATGAGACACTGACATCATTAAGCATTAACTGTGACTATATCAACATTAGATACTGTTGATGAAAAAATGAGACTAAAATGTAAAAAAAAAAAAAATTCAAAATGTCTATATTTTCTAAAATAAATAAAATAAAAATAAATAAATAAAGGAGGAGGATAAAGTAAAAGTAATAAAAAAATAAAGATGTCAAGAGTTTAAATCCCTCGACCAGAGCTTCTCTTGTAAAAGGACACATTTTCAGCCCAATGTTTTACTTTATGACAGGTTAACTAAATATAATAAAAAGGACATTTGACACAGGACTAAAAGTCATTGCACAGTCCGAAATTATCGTCCGAATTTTTTGCACGTTGAAAAATTAATACGCCCTCATGTTGTGTCAAACACGTTTACACACTGCCTCAGAAACTTTCGTCAATCATAAAAAAATTCAGATCAGGTTAAATTTTCTGCATTTTCTCATCCGTAACATGCATTTTGATAGGAAAGGATGGCGAATACAAAAAAAAACGCATATGAAAATTCGGACTCTGTGCAATGACCTTAAGACTAAGACTGAATTACAGAGCTGGCAAAATGAACACTACTTTTAAACAACGTCATGCCATTTAAAGAGTTCAGGCCTGGTCTAGTCCAGCTTAACCCCATTATTAATGGAGCATGCACATTTTCAAACAGGCCCAGTTGTTATCACTTTATTTTTGCATTAACAAATAACAATAACTTTTTTAAAACTGTATTTTGTGCTTACTCAGGTTGCCTTCCCGTTTTATGTTAGATTTAGTTTTTTATTTCTGAAACAATTAAGTATGAGACATACACAAAAAAACTGAAGAAATCAGGAAGGGGACAAACACTTTTTCACAACACTGTATTCAAAAAGAAAAACAGTACCAAAACATAAAATAGCAAAGATAGAGAAACATGTCTTTAATGAAGCTTTGAAATTCTTACATCCAAATGCGCCAGAGTGAAGACGAGTGGTTCGGACACGAACACGCGGCTGGATTCTTTGTTGATGGAGGCGGAGAGGATGTGGGAGTTGACAAAGAGGGTGTGGTTTCTGACTCCGCCCTCTCCCATCAGCCTCACTGTGGCGTTCTCCGTACTAAGGAAATGCCCCAAGTGCTTATAAAGGACAAAAACCAACTTGGCAACACCTTGAGTAAATAAATGATAGGAGAACACCATTAGTACATGCTGGATTTGGATAGAGAAACCAACTGATATTATCTTTAAATGGCCTTGGTGTCATAAAATATTATTATTTTTGAACTTTCTCTTTCAGGTTAATGACTGTCAAAGTGGAGCAACAGATTGAAGAGAACAGTGCTGAGCACTTTAGATCTTACAAGCATGTTTTTGCTAGCAACCAGAATAACATCATGTGCCCTTGAGTACTGAGCTTCGTTACAGCTACAGAAATGCAAGAAAGCATGTAACGTATGTAAAGCATGCAATGCACTAAGTACTTGAGCAGAGTGTTTATGTCCTACAGATCAGGAAAATCATTGACGTTATTAACTAAGCATCTGAAGTCCTTGCATTAAAGCATTTGAAATGACTACAACCTTGCTTTTAATTACCGTTTTTACTGTTTAGTTTGACCATGTTTGCTGAGAGTTGAATCGTGGCTCCTCTTTTGCTGCTCTGTGGAAACCTGAAGTCCTGAATTTGGCCGTCGGTGCTCAACACGTACACGTCCAGCACTGAATGAAGAAAGAAAAGCAGAAAGATATGCATTCCTATACGTGCCATATGGTGTCTTTCTAAACAAAACACGAGACAATGGCAGTTGCATACATTGCTTCTCACATTCAGGTTCTCACATTCTTCTGCCAGATGGAAATGAAGGACTGTTTCATTAAGCCAATGCGGGGTAATTGAATTAAAACGAGACATTGTGCACATAAAAGAGAGTGAATTGAGAAGATGTTTCAAAGTTTTCTAACGCACCTCGGGCCAGTAAACTCTGCATTTGTACCGCATCATATCATTTCCAAATGAGAGGCAGAGAACAAATAGGTGTATTGTCTAAAGTAAGCAGAAAATGTTTTTCTCAAGAAAATTAACTTGTGCCGTTAAAAAAAAGAAAAGCTTCTTCATTACCTTATACTAAAATTGGCGTTTTTAACTGAAAGATGAGACTTCCTTTCCTAGACGCCGCATTGAGAGTTGTGATTTCTGACATTCGGTTCCCTTTTGATGAGACAGCAAGAGATCTGAGCGCTAAAGATTGACAGACTGCGTCTCTATTTGCTTTCAATGCATTTGACTCAAAGTCAGCTTAGGGCTAATAATGGAACAACAGTTTAAAAAGTGATTTTCACTACTATTTACAACAGCACCTACGTTTTCATGGGGTTAAATATAAGAGTTTTATTAAAAGAGACAAAAACAGCTTTGTGCCTTAAGGCCAATCTTTTCATGCTTAAACAACAAAAAAAAAATATATATAATAAATAATAAGAATTTGCAACAACTAAATCCATGCCAAGCATGTCAGCTTCTGAGTAACATGTCATTTTAGCCACAAAATAAACTTCATTCCATAAAATAAGTATAATGAACTAATACAACTACCATTTTATAATAAAAATTTTAGCTAAAAATCAAGCAGCCTCGCGAACAAAATATGAGAACTAAAAACATCAACACAACACACGCATCAACTGCTTCACTAAGTACTTGTCGTCGGCTAAGAAATAAATGATTATTATTACCTCACTATCCATCTGTTTTCAAATCTACATCATTTGAAAATCACATCAATGTCTGTCAATACATAACATGCACAATACAGTACAAAACCCACAGTACTGGATGTTTGGACCGCGTCACTTTCTGAAAAACAGGACAATAGTGCAGCCTGAGCGTCTTCAACAAGAGACACTTAACATACATAATACATAATGCACATTAGCATTAATTAACAGGTGAATTTAGCAAAATCTTGGTGACACTTTACAACGAGGTTTCTTTGTTAACAGTAGATAACTGCATTAGATAACATGAATGAAGCACTTGTAAAGCATTTATTAATCACAGCTAATATTAATTTCAACATTCACTAACGCATTATTAAAATCCAAAGCTATATTATTGTTAATGTTAATTAATAGTCATGCATTAACATGAATTATCAATAAACAGTTGTAGTTTTATTACATTATATTAACAAAGATTGATATATACTGTAACAAATGTATTGTTAGTTGATGTTAGTTAATGCATTAATTAACATTAACTAATGAACCTTACTGTAAAGTGTTACAAAATATTTTCAGTTGTTTAAAAGATTAAGGCAATGATCAAAGTTTGATTAAATAAAAAATTATACATTTTTAATATATATTTTTTTTGTTACATTTAATTAACTCTTTGCAGATTTTGATCCATATATACTAAGACTTTTTTTCATATATGAGTTTGGAAGGAGTTAAAGATAATCAAAGGAACCATTTTTTTAATTTTAAAATCATCAAATATTAGAGCTGCACTACGCAATTTAGAAACGATTCACTCTAAACAATACGGCTGAGAGCACAAAAAATAGCTCCACAAAAAGATAGAGAAGAAAATAAAGGGAGTCAGAAAGCACTGAGCCGAGGTTAAAAGGAAAACGCCTGCAGTAACCCAGAGACCTGAACGCTGAAATGACAGATGAGCGCACAAAGCTGACTTCTGTGAATGAGATCGCGTTACTAATAAATTCCAGTGGCAGGGTCCTGGGCTGGATCCTCTCTCCATCTGAATGGTTAAAGACGCCACACGCTGAGACCGGAGCTAAGTCTATTTGGTTTCAGCCCTTTCACAGTGATGAATGCATTCATAAAAAAATGCATAACTGAACAATATCCAGTATTTACATGCACCCGAGACAACAGCTGCATCTAAATCATAACATTTTTGATTACGCTATGGATTCCACTCTTTACAAATGCTTTTCACTTTATGAAGTCATTTTAATTGTTGGTGAATCTAAAATGAAAACTGTCTTCTGTTTTACAAATCAACCACTCTTGCCATTTATAATTAATATAAAAATAAAAAGTAATCGATTTAAAGTAAACTTGCTCACAATAGTCTCCTCCAGATATACAAATTCAATCCATTTACAGACATCCAAAATATTTCCCTCTATCCAGTCAAGATGGACACGAGTGCACAAGAAACATTTCATATATCATTTTACAATAGGTTACAATGCTATTTTTTGGCATCTCACAGGTTAATTAGGAGTCAGAAATTGTACATGCCAATTAAAACTTTTTAAAACCAAAATGCACATCCTAAAATCCACACTATCTGCGCGTCATCAGTTTGTACAAGACTTGATTTTAAAACGGTATTTCACTCAACTTAAGAGTCTCCTATTAAAAGTAAAGATAGAAAAACTAAATCGGTGCTCTCAGCTTTTATAGGGAGTCTTCTTTTAAAGAATAGGTCTGTGATAGGCTTCATTAAATAACTAGCTGTAATGAAATCTCTCATGTTTAGCATGACTTAATTATAATAATAATGATAATAATAATAAGTAGCATTTATATAGTGCTTTTCTGGACACTCAAAGCGTTTTTCATTGTGAGGGGGTATCTCCTCAACCATGACTGGACATATCAACTGTTTATCCATAAATCCTGCTGCAGTATATGCACAATTACTTTTTAGATAATTTTTTCCACAGAATTGCGTAATATAAACTCGCAATTGCGAGTGAAAAAGTCAATAATTCTGAAATATAAACTTGCAATTGCGAGGAAAAAAGTCAGAATTGGCAATTCTGACTTAATATCTCGCAATTCTGACTTAATAACTCGCAATTCTGACTTAATATCTCGCAATTCTGACTTAACTCGCAATTCTGACTTAATATCTCGCAATTCTGACTTAATATCTCGCAATTCTGACTTAATATCTCGCAATTCTGACTTAATAACTCGCAATTCTGACTTAATATCTCGCAATTCTGACTTAATATCTCGCAATTCTGACTTAATATCTCGCAATTCTGACTTAATATCTCGCAATTCTGACTTAATATCTCGCAATTCTGACTTTAATATCTCGCAATTCTGACTTTATATCTCGCAATTCTGACTTTATATCTCAGATTTATGACTTATATCTCGCAATTCTGACTTTATATCTCGCAATTCTGACTTTAATATCTCACAATTCTGACTTTATATCTCGCAATTCTGACTTTATATCTCGCAATTCTGACTTTATATCTCGCAATTCTGACTTTATATCTCGCAATTCTGACTTTATAACTCGCAAATTCTGACTTTATATCTCGCAACTCTCTTTATAATCTCACTTCTTTTATATCTCGCAATTCTGGACGACTTTATATCTCTAATAACTCTGACTTTATACTCGCAATTCGACTTTAATCTCGCAATTCTTAATATCTCGACTTTATATCTCGCAATTGTGACTTTATATCTCGCAATTGTGACTATATCTCGCAATTGTGACTTTATATCTCGCAATTGTGACTATATCTCGCAATTGTGACCTTATATCTCGCAATTTGACTTTATAATTGACAATTTCTGATTTATATCTCGCAATTCTGACTTTATATCTCGCAATTCTGACTTTATATCTCGCAATTCTGACTTTATATCTCAATTCTGACTTTATCTCGCAATTCTGACTTTATATCACACAATTCTGACTTTATATCTCGCAATTCTGACTTTATATCTCGCAATTCTGACTTTATATCTCGCAATTCTGACTTTATATCTCGCAATTCTGACTTTATATCTCGCAATTCTGACTTTATATCTCGCAATTCTGACTTTATATCTCGCAATTCTGACTTTATATCTCAGCAATTCTGACTTTATATCTCGCAATTCTGACTTTATATCTCGCAATTCTGACTTTATATCTCGCAATTCTGACTTTATATCTCGCAATTCTGACTTTATATCTCGCAATTCTGACTTTATATCTCGCAATTCTGACTTATTATCTCGCAACTCTGTCTGACTTATATCTAACTCTGACTTTATATCTCGCAACTCTGACTTTATATCTCGCAACTCTGACTTTATATCTCGCAATTCTGACTTTATATCTCGCAACTCTGACTTTATATCTCGCAATTCTGACTTTATATCTCGCAACTCTGACTTTATATCTCGCAATTCTGACTTTATATCTCGCAATTCTGACTTTATATCTCGCAACTCTGTCTTTATATCTCGCAACTCTGACTTTATATCTCGCAACTCTGACTTTATATCTCGCAACTCTGACTTTATATCTCGCAACTCTGTCTTTATATCTCGCAATGTCTTTTATCTCGACTTTATATCTCGAATTCTGACTTTAATATCTCGCAACTCTGACTTTATATCTCGCAATTCTGACTTTATATCTCGCAATTCTGACTTTATATCTCGCAATTCTGACTTTATATCTCGCAATTCTGACTTTATATCTCGAAATTCTGACTTTATATATCTCGCAATTCTGACTTTATATCTCGCAATTCTGACTTTATATCTCGCAATTCTGACTTTATATCTCGCAATTCTGACTTTATATCTCGCAATTCTGACTTTATATCACGCAATTCTGACTTTATATCTCGCAATTCTGACTTTATATCTCGCAATTCTGACTTTATATCTCGCAATTCTGACTTTATATCTCAGCAATTCTGACTTTATATCTCGCAATTCTGACTTTATATCTCATAATTCTGACTTTATATCACGCAATTCTGACTTTATATCTCGCAATTCTGACTTTATATCACGCAATTCTGACTTTATAACTCGCAATTCTGACTTTATATCTCGCAATTCTGACTTTATATCTCGCAATTCTGACTTTATATCACGCAATTCTGACTTTATAACTCGCAATTCTGACTTTATATCTCGCAATTCTGACTTTATATCGCAATTCTGACTTTATATCTCGCAATTCTGACTTTATATCACGCAATTCTGACTTTATATCTGGCAATTCTGACTTTATATCTCGCAATTCTGACTTTATATCTCGCAATTCTGACTTTATATTACTCGCAATTCTGACTTTATATCTCGCAATTCTGACTTTATATCTCGCAATTCTGACTTTATATCTCGCAATTCTGACTTTATATCTCGCAATCTGACTTTATATCTGGCAATTCTGACTTTATATATATCTGGCAATTCTGACTTTATATATATCTGGCAATTCTGACTTTATATCTCACAATTCTGACTTTATATCTCAATTCTGACTTTATAATCGCAATTCTGACTTATATCTCCATCTGACTTTATATCACGCAATTCTGACTTTATATCTCGCAATTCTGACTTTATATCTCGCAACTCTGACTTTATATCTCGCAATTCTGACTTTATATCACGCAATTCTGACTTTATATCTCGCAATTCTGACTTTATATCTCGCAATTCTGACTTTATATCTCGCAATTCTGACTTTATATCTCGCAATTCTGACTTTATATCTCGCAATTCTGACTTTATATCTCGCAATTCTGACTTTATATCCCTCATTTCTGACTTTATATCTCGCAATTCTGACTTTATATCTCACGCAATTCTGACTTTATATCTCGCACACAATTCTGACTTTATATCTCGCAATTCTGACTTTATATCTCACTGAATTCTGACTTTATATCTCGCAATTCTGACTTTATATCTCGCAATTCTGACTTTATATCTCGCCAATTCTCGCAATATTCTGACTTTATATCTCGCAATCTGACTTTATATCTCGGCATTCTGACTTATATCTCGCAATTCTGACTTTATATCAACTCTGACTTTTATATCTCGCAATTCTGACACTTTTTATATCTCGCAATTCTGACACTTTTTATATCTCGCAATTCTGACACTTTTTATATCTCGCAATTCTGACACTTTTTATATCTCGCAATTCTGACACTTTTTATATCTCGCAATTCTGACACTTTTTATATCTCGCAATTCTGACACTTTTTATATCTCGCAAAACTCTGACTTTATATCACGCAATTCTGACTTTATATCTCGCAATTCTGACTTTATATCTTCTGACTTTATATCTCTGACTTTATATCTCGCAATTCTGACTTTATAACTCTCCTTTAATTTCTGACTTTATATCTCGCATTCTGACTTTATATCTCGCAATTCTGACTTTATCTCTCACAATTATGACTTTATATCTTTTGACTTTATATCTCAGCAATTCTGACTTTTATATCTCGCAATTCTGACTTTTAATCTCGCAATTCTGACTTTATATCTCACAATTCTGACTTTATCTCACAATTCTGACTTTATATCAGCAATTCTGACTTTATATCTCGCATTTCTGACTTTATTTCTTATGACTTTTGTATCTCGAATTAAGATGACTTTATATCTCACAATTCTGACTTTATATCTCGCATTCTGACTTATAATTCAGAATTATGACTTTAATACGAATTATGACTTTATATCTCGCAATTCCCCTGACTTTATATCTCGCAATTCTGACTTTATATCTCGCAACTGACTTTTATATAATCAAATTATGACTTTATATCTCACAATTATGACTTTATATCTCGCAATTATGACTTTATATCTCGCAATTATGACTTTATATCTCAGAATTATGACTTTATATATCAGAATTATGACTTTATATCTCGCAATTATGACTTTATATCTCGCAATTATGACTTTATATCTCAGAATTCTGACTTTATATCTCAGAATTCTGACTTTATATCTCGCAATTCTGACTTTATATCTCAGAATTATGACTTTATATCTCAGAATTATGACTTTATATCTCAGAATTATGACTTTGTATCTCAGAATTATGACTTTATATCTCAGAATTATGACTTTATATCTCAGAATTATGACTTTATATATCAGAATTATGACTTTATATCTCACAATTATGACTTTATATCACAGAATTCTGACTTTATATCTCGCAATTCTGACTTTATATCACGCAATTCTGACTTTATATCTCGCAATTCTGACTTTATATCACGCAATTCTGACTTTATATCTCGCAATTCTGACTTTATAACTCACAATTATGACTTTATAACTCGCAATTATGACTTTATATCTCACAATTATGACTTTATATCTCAGAATTATGACTTTATAATTCAAAATTCTCTGAAAAAAGTTAATTGTTTAGAATAAAACATGTATTCAGTGGCTGAAATGGGCTTCCATACACTTGTTAGATTCTTCACTTACAGCATTTTTAAAGTGCCTATATTTTTTCACACTACTGTATCTTTGCAGGTAGATTCTCAAATGTCACAGTTCTCATGGATTTAGTCTGTCTTGGCCGTCTCCGTCTCTTCATTTATTCCCCGCTGGACTGAAATCAGATCTCTGTGTCTGCTGTCGGATTCCTCACGCACACACAAATCCCATTGGATTACTACAATTAATGGCACAAGGAATGTTTGGAAATGTAAACTGATATTTCCTACTGGCATGCTGTCCTAAAACTGTTTCCAGGTGAAAATCGAACATGCCTAAGACAGAACTGAATATAACAATAAAACCTTCCACTTCAACTTCAACATACAGCAAAAAGATTTAAGCTGAATATTACTGTCACAAGGTAAGCTTGTTGACAGACAAGAAATTACATGGACTTGATACACATGCACAAATCATTATTGGATTATGCCGGCATTTGCCACATTTTTAATAATCATGGTGTTGTGTAATTGTTTTGCCTGTTTCAAAGGAGTATAATACTGTTATTTTTATTTTTGGCCAACATTTTGTTCAATCAGTTATTCTTTTTAAAGAATGCCAAAACACAGTTTATTTAAGGCAGAACTACCTTTTATTTCTGGTGAGAATTTCCCTCAAACCTTTGTTTCGGCTGTTGGCCTTCCAGTCTCATGCTGCACCATCAAACAGACCATGTGGATCAAACTGGTTTTATAGCATTAGCATGCCCCTTATTGGACTGAACCATTTATAGTTTTGTCTGGGGGAAGGGGGAATAGCAGCTGAACGATTCTTTACTTTTCTTTCCATTTTTCATTTGTATATGGTATGTTTAAATACCCAGGGGTTTACACAGATTGTTATTTGTGTATATGTGAAATGTTTCAATCGTTTATGTTTTTCTGTGTATAATGTATTGTATGTGGACCCTGTTTGTGCTTTTGGTACAGTCTGAAGAGGGAGCTAGCCCTTATAAATAAGGAGCTACAGAGCTTAAACGGGGGCTGATTGTGAAAGCCAAAGGAGAGATCCTGTTGCAAATTGGACCAAAGTATTTGGTGTAGCCTTTCTTTGCACATTGTTGCAGTTTTGTTTTGTAGAGTTTATTTTTGTTTGTATTTCAGTATGTGACCAGTCAATTTTTTTTCACACCTCACGGTAATAAACCACCTTTTTGGGATCCACTAAACCTCTGACCAGCTTGATTGTAATTATTTCCTCTGACCGCTGGGCCAATCCTTACAATTACATTTTAGTTTTGCTTGCTCTAGAGAGGAGATGCTTTTAATATACTTCTGAAATAACCAGATTATTACATAGAACTGAATTTTGTAAAACCGCGACTCTTTTCGAATGTATACAAGGAATATGATTCTTTAGAGTGGAAAATTAAATAATACATTTAGGAAAATAAATTATTTATGAAAATTATGCACTTTATTTTAAAGACCAATTCTCACGATTAACTTGTTTATTAGCATGCATATTAATAGCATATTGGCTGTTTATTAGTACTTGTAAACCACATATTAATGTCTAATTTTGCATGACCATATTATAGATCCCTTAATCCACCTCATACCTAAACTAACAACTACCTTATTAACTATTAATAAGCAGCAAAGTATGAGTTTATTGAGGCAAAAGCTGTAGTTAATTAATAGTAAGAATTGGACCTTAAAATAAAGTGACCAAATTATGAATGTTTTACATGTCTAAATACTATTTAATAATTAAAGAACTAACTGTAGTATATTAGTATATTTGTAGTAGTAGTAACTGTAGTATATTAGTAACTGTAGTATATTAATATATTAGTATATTTAATATATTTTAAAAACTATTTTAAGGTGTCCTTGTTACACGTTACATGTACTTACTATTGTAATAACAATAAATTATGCATAATTACATGCAATTAACCCAAGCCAAACACTAATCCTAACCATATAGTAAGTACCCTAAAATGTAATATAATCTAATACAAGTACATATATTTTTAATCTCAATACGTAATGCATTTGTAGAAACTGATTATAAGTCGATTTGTTTAGCTTGTGAACTGTATGAAGAACAAACTCAAGAAGGGCAGATTGCTGAAATCAACCTGACAAATGCAACCTGAGATTGAGACTCGTTCTCTGTAAACTCTTGCACAGCCGAAACGGCTCAGATTCCTGCATTATTCCCTGCCTGCGAGATTCTCATATCTGTGGCTGTAAATAGAAATCAGCACAATGATTTCTCGTGCCGGGAAAGGTTCTCTAAATTAAGCAGCACGAACGTAGCGTTGTGTAGGATCGCTTTGTCTTTTCTTCTCTTTCCACGGACGCACCAGGAAAGCTGATATCTGCAGAGATGGACGTGTGTGGCAGTCTCATTTAAAGCACTGTTATGACCCACAGGGAAGTCAAACTGCCCACAAACACATTCATTGAGACCTGGCTTACTTATGATAACACTTCAGATGAACAGTATATTCAATAAACACGCAATAACCTTCATCATCCAGGCAAGTACAAAATCAAGAGACAAAATGCCTTTTTATAAGCCAAGAACATCTATTGATTGAATAGCACACTGTTGCAGAGCTCTCCAGCTGTAGATGGGCACAGCAAAAAATAATACTGTGCCATTTAAATGCATACATAATCATACTCAAAGCTCAGCGCTGAAGAAGGTAGATGAAACCGTAACTGGAGCGAATCTGCTACGGTAAGACCTGCTGAAGTTCTTCTGCTGCTTCAGACTGTCTTATATGCTATTGCCTGATTAATTAATCATGTATCTGCTCTCTATACTATTTTGTTACCCCGAGGATCTGCAGCTGAATATTTCAAATACTTAACTCTTCCAGCCGCATTGCAGCAATGTGCAAAAGACTGCAATCTATTTGCTAAATGTCCTTTATACCTTTACCACAATGTCAAAGCAGCACGACTGTCAACAACAATATTTTTCAATATTTACAAATCTCCAAAGGCATTATTTCAGTTATAGGAAGAGATCAGTGGACATCAGATTTATCAATCAACGGTCTACAAGAGGGTGCAATAATAAATATTAATATTTGCATTATTACAGAGAAAAAAATGCATTTCTTCACCTAAACTCTCAGGCCAGGTCCAGTGATAATTTCACAAAGCTGTTAGATTGTCTTTAATGAAAATCTCTTATAAGTTTAGTCAATACTTTGAGTACTGATTGTTTTTTAACACTTGTTGTTGAGGAAAAAGTGTTTATTGACTATGATGCTTTTTTTTCAAAATAGATGTTTTTTTTTCTCATGTATGTTTTAGTTCAAATCAGTGAGAATCAGTGCTTTCTACAAATGTAAAATATGCAAGATAAAAAAGCTAAACTCAACTGGACAAAGCATGGCATTTATCCCACACACGTTTATATCACATTGCATCAGTCTCAGCAATGGATGCTCTGCAGTGAATGGGTGCCGTCAGAATGAGAGTCTAAACAGCTGATAATAACATCACAATAATCCACACCAGTCCATCAGTTAACATCTGGAGAAGACTAAAGCTGAGACAAATCCATCATTAAGACATTTTAACTTTAAACCATCGCTTCTGGCTAACATACGGTCCATTATCTATAATAACGCTTCCTCCAGAGAAAGAGTCCATCTCCTGTTGTCTCTCACATCAAAACCCAGCCACATGTTTGTTTAGAGCTGTTTTGGTTTGTAAACGCTGCTTGATCTGCAGATTTCTCTCCTGATTCAGACCAGACCTCTTTTTCTCTGGAGGAAGCATGATTATGGATTATGTATTTTAGCCCAAAGCAATGGTTTGAAGTTAAACCTGTCTTAATGATGGATTTGTTTCTTACAAACATGCAGCTTTAGTCTTCTCCAGATGTTAACTGATAGACTGGAGTGGTGTGGATTATTGTGATGTTTTAATCAGCTGTTTGGACTCATTCTGACGGCACCCATTCACTGCAGAGGACGCATTGATGAGCAAGTGATGAAGAAACAAACTCATCTACGTCTTCGATGACCCGAGGGTGAGTAAATGTTCATTTTTTGGGGAACTAGTCCATTATTCTGGCATTGGTTTGAATTTGTGTGAACTGACCTTTCTACCTCTTCCAAGCATTCTTGCCAATTAGGTTTCTCTCTGCTTTGGTTTTCATACATTAATATTACTCCTGGAAAACTCCATCAATCATAAGCAGCAGGTCACACACGTGGCTCGAATCGAAACTTCATAATTTCATCAAAAGTTGCCGGCTCAGATGAAAGCACTTACTGATGTTCTCGGCAGGCACTCTGACCACAGCGGGCTCGATCAGGTTGTCTGCGAGGACAAAGGCTCCTTCCTCCAGGGTATCGAGTAACATAGTGGCGGCATGTGTTTGCTCTGTGGAATTCATGTCCTCCCAGGATTTAAGGGCTTCTGGCCTCAGGAGGTTGTCAACCGTGTCCACAATGGCCTGTAACCATGGAAACAAGAGAAATGACAGGCGCTTGATATTTTTCCTTTGCTTTCCCTGGGAAAAAAGGATCCAGCACATGGAAAACACTGGAGAGGAGAGAAACGAATGAGACTTGGGACACGAGACAACTCGAATGGGAAATGAAGCACTAGTGTAATTCCTGCAAAAGTGCGTGTTGGGTGTGTTTCTGCCACCTTTCATTAGAGATCATCGGGATCGTAAACACATTTTGTGGTTCTTATTAGAGTTGGGGTACTCTGTCCCGAGTACAATTTTGAGAGGACTCTGACTTGTCATGGACTCGGATGCATTTTTACTCTGACTTGACTTGGACTCGAACCTTTGGGACTCTGAAAATATTTTTTTTTGTGTCCACACTGAAAAAAAAAATTAAAGCTAAAAATAGATTTTCTTACTTAGAATTTTGTATTGTTTCTAGTCAAAATATCATCAATAAAAAATATCTTAAATTAAGATTTTGTAGATATTTTGACTAGATACGAGACTAAAATTCTAAGTAAGAAAGCCATTTTTTACAGCTGACGGAAAGGTCACTGACTCAATGCATTATCATGAAAGTGATTTTCAGTTCTGGCATGTGTTTTTAAGTCTTGTCCAGTTCTTGAAAGCTGATTGTTTCTGTGCTCACACACCGAAAGCACCTGTCAGCCAGCGTGCGAACGCCGAATTACTTTCCTTTTGCATGTTACTGCTACACACTTACACGAAAAGCCCATCTCGGAGACTATTCATATAAATGCAGTCATTTGTTTTCTAAGGTGAACCTGAACTGTTGAGAGAAATACAGATGTGTCAAAACATGTTATCTGTGCGTCAGGTCTTAAAGTGACAGCAGCGTAAACCTGCTGCGTCATAAATGTTCATCAAACAACAAAAGAAAAGCAGAAAATCACTCGTTGCTTTTGACTAAATCACTTTAGTAACTTTAATAAGAATCATTTATATTTAATGCATGCAGTAAAGACTGTGCAGTGTTTTATTTTTACATAAATTACACTAATTCTGCATTAGCCTATATAGACCAATATATCTGCAAAACTATTTAATATGTATTTTTGATTCATATATTAATACATTTTGCTTGTAATTAATAATGAGACAGTTTACTAGCCTTTAGTAAAGCTTGAAAATGTTTTACTTTCATTTGTATAGTATTAGTTTTTGCTGTTGTTTTGAAATTATAATTTTTTTGTAAACATTGTGGCAGATTCTAGCTTCAAATATTTTTTCTTTTAATAAATCTTTGCAGCAATAGTTTTTAATGAGTCCAAATTTTCTAATAGTTCAACGGGCCGTCGTCTATTATTCCTTGCATAATGAAATTTGCTAACTGTAAATGCATTGAATGAGTTGGCTGTGAGTTATGGAAAGCACATGTAGGGCTTTTATACACAGTGTGTGTCATTGCAAAGACTACGTTTATCCCTCACAGCCTCGTTTTGATCCAAGAAAAAATGATAATTGCCGTCTACCCTGACTGGGGTCTAAATATCTGACATATAAACCAAAACCACAATCAGAGATGGGAGGAGCATTTTCTGCTACCCCAGTCACAACCCACCCTTGCATTTATACATTTACTGTATGAATAAAACCAAGTCCCGCCCGTAAAATTTCAAATTTTTTAAAAAATTGTGCGCGCTCAAAACGAACAAAAAATTATGTGCATAGAACAAAAAGAAGAAAGTTTTAGTTGAAGTTGTCCGCACACTGAAAAATTCAATCAGACCAAAAAAGGTCTACCAAAAATATAGTTTTTTTTAATTTTCATATGCAAAAGTTAAAAAGTGACAAAAGTGCAAAGAGTATTACAAAGAGACCAGAGAGCAGACGTTTCAGCCCATGCTTTCTTCAGTGCTCATCATGAGCTTAATAAAAAACTATATTTTTGTAGACCTTTTTTGGTCTAATTGAATTTTTCAGTGTGCGGACAAATTCAGCTAATTATTGGACATTTAAATAAATCTGAAATGAGTCACAATGCATAAATAAAGTCAGCCATAACTTCTGTTACATGACTAAGTTTGCTAAACAGGACACTGATTTTTTATTTTACACCATCTCATAATTAAAGTAGCAGGATGCAATAGAGGTTTGCGTTTGTTACACTTAAATTGACATGGCCTTTTCTGGTTATAAAGGTTAAGACCAGGTTAAGATACTGACAAACAGTAGTTTCACTGGACACGGATTCAGCCCTTTTGGACTCGGACTCGATTGGTTAAAGACTCGGGATTCCTTATTCGGAAGACTCTGAAATCTTATTTTCGTGCTCGGAGAACAAAACACTACATACAGGTTTGAAACGACTTGAGGGTGAGTTAACGTTGGCA
>CM049805.1:21004870-21082803 GCA_027422405.1 Ptychobarbus kaznakovi
TTCTTTGCACCCCTCAGATTCCAGATTTTCAATGAGTAGTTGTATCTCAACAAATATTATATATCATAACAAAGAAATATTATTTATTCAGCTTTCAGATGATGTATAAACCTCAATTTTTAAAAATTTCTGGTTTGTGGTCCAGGGTCACATATACAAAACTATAATATCAAAGCCAGCATGAACTGTGAAAAGTTTTACCTGTATTGCTTCAGACGTGTTAAACCTTTCACATGCTTCTGCTTATACTCCTTACATTATTATATATTGACTTGTCTTTATATAATCACAGTATATGTATAGTCTTGTCATTATTCTATACATGGGCAGTGGACATCATTTTTTTCTTTGTTCTTTTATTATTAGTATGGCTTCATACTATTTGAGGAATTAATATAATATTTTGTACCTGTAAAAACTCATTTAATGTGCTATAGGATCATTTTTGCAAAGGCAAAAGGTGATGAAATTAGATGAACAATGTTAGTTATTAAACCTTGAATTAAATATTCATGGATTTGTACAATCACAGAAGCTTTCACAAACTATATTACATTTTTCATGCTACATTTTGGTTTTTCACAAATAAAATGAACCCTAAACCGTGCGCGATCAGCCATTTTTTAAATAGATTGCTTGATTGTGTTCATTCAATTAAATATTGTTTTATGCAAATGTGCAAATAAAGGCCTTATTAACCTGCTGTTTACTAATGTACAGAGTTAAACCTTGAAACCTGAAAATCCAGAATTAAATCCTGCCTTGCACAGTAAAAATGAAAGAAAATAAACAGATAAAGTGTACAAATATTAAATGGCTATGCATGCAGTTACAAATTAATTTTTAAAAGTACATGAAATATTCAGTGTAGTTTATAAATGAATGAGCTCACAAAAACTACATGCATAAAAAAATACTCTATTTTAGATAGAGTATGAGTATTTAATATATAAGTGGTTTTAAGCCTAATAAATGAAGCATTTAAATAAAATAAAACAATTCCATACCTTCTTTATGCAGAAAATGATGATAATGCTTATTTCTCCACAGTTTCGGTCATTTAATATGGTAGCTAACTGCCTCTTTTCCATGATTAACGGAGATGAAATCTACTCAACCTTCACCAAGATCCGAGACAAGAATGATCTGGTGTGGATGTTCAGCAGAATGTATATCTACACCTTCGTCCCGCTCTTTACTTTCATGATTCTGAGCCTCTTCATTGCCCTTATCACAGACACCTACGACACCATCAAGGTGAGTGCATGAAAGCACATCTATAATACAACATTAAAGCCATGAAAGCACATCTATAATACACAACAACAGCAGCCCTGGTGCAAGAAATAGCAATAGATGTTTGGATTTCCCTGCAAGCTTGCCATCACAGTGCTTTGGTGGTTTTAAACAGAGCATGCTTTAGTGATCGACCGATATAGATTTTTTTATAACCGATACCGATTATTTGTACGTTTATGAACCCGATAACCGATATGCAGAACCGATATTATATACTGTTATAAAGTACATAATTAACTGAAGTAAGTCCATTCTTCACTTTGGGTTTTCCTTCTTTCAGTCATCTTAACAACAACAAAAACTGTTGAAAATTAACATTCTTTCATGTCAAATGTAATCTTCAAATTACAACAATAAAAACATTTTATTTATAAAAAGCATCATCAGCAACACTGATATTAACAATAAGCAAAATAATGTCTAATGTTTTCAAATGGAGAAAATAAAGGACAGAAGTCATATCAACTTCATGTTAAACTACAGTTTTAGGTTTATAAACTGTTTAATAGACTAAAGAGTGAAGAATAAACTCACTGGATAATATTCTCTGAATATTGAAATAAGCTATAACAAACAAAAACATCGTATTTTATTGCATTTCTTAACTGGCATGTTTATCAGAATTATTAAAATGTTTTTGTCTAAATTATGAAAACTGCTGCCAGCGTGGTTTAATCTATTACACAGAACTATACTCAAATTGCGATCGCTTGCGGAGATAATAAATAATTAATTTCCATAGAGATGTATTTATTTAGATGTTTATTGTGAAATAATGGTTCTATAGTAAATGTTACTGTAAATATAATTTTAGTGCGTTTCAAACGAGTGAATCTTGTATAAAGTTACATGCTGTGGCCGTGCTGGAGCTTCTCCTGAGTGAACAATGCCCCTGCTCCCAGGTGTGTGTGTGGGTGTGTGTGTGTGTCCACTGCTCCAGGTGTGTGTGTGGTGTGTGTGTGTGTCCCCTGCTCCAGTGTGTGTGGGTGTGTGTGTGTGTGTGTGTCCACTGCTCCAGGTGTGTGTGTGTGTGTGTGTGTGTCCCCTGTCCAGTGTGTGTGTGTGTGTGTGTGTGTGGTGTGTCCACTGCTCCAGGTGTGTGTGTTTGTGTGTGTGTGTGTGTGTGGTGTGTCCCACTGCTCCAGGTGTGTGTGTGTGTGTGTGTGTGTGTGGTGGTCCACTGCTCCAGGTGTGTGTGTGTGTGTGTGTGTGTCCACTGCTCCAGGTGTGTGTGTGTGTGTGTTGTCCACTGCTCCAGGTGTGTGTGTGTCCACTGTCCAGTGTGTGTGTGTGTGTGTGTGTGTGTGTGTGTGTGTGTGTGTGTGTGTGTGTGTGTGTGTGTGTGTGTGTGTTGTGTGTGTGTGGAGTGTGTGGTTGTGTGTGTGTGTGTGTGTGTGTGTGTGTGTGTCCACTGCTCCAGGTGTGTGTGTGTGTGTCCACTGCTCCAGGTGTGTGTGTGTGTGTGTCCACTGCTCCAGGTGTGTGTGTGTGTGTGTCCACTGCTCCAGGTGTGTGTGTGTGCTTGGATGGGTCAAATACAGAGAACACATTTCACTGCTAGTTATACTTTGTATAATTGTGTATGTGACAAAAATAATAATAAAAACAATAAACGATACCCGATTATGGTAAAATGCTTAAATATCGGGAAACATATCAGTAAACCGATATATCGGTCGATCTCTTTGTGGTGAGCTCACACACTGATACGTGATCACTAGGATGTGATGAAGTTATGTGCTGAATTTTATCAGTCCCAAACACTGACCATGTGTCACACACCATGACTCTGCTCTCTCTTTACCTGCAGCACTATCAGAAGCACGGAGCGCCGCTATCAGAGCTGCAGGCGTTCATAGCTGAATGCAAAGACCCACCGGACTCGGGAAAGTTCGTGGTGCATGAGGAATCCTCCATCTTCTGGGGCCTTTGTGCTCCTTGTGTGAATTGCACCTGAAACTGTGCATTGCTCAGCGTCTCGTGCAGTGCTGCAAACCAGTGGCTCTCGATCGGTGGGCCATGAGCAGAAATGGGTCGCAGGTCTTTTCTTACAGGATCATGGACGGCACGAAAAAAAATGATTAATACTAATAATAAAACATGCATATTTTGAAAGGGAGGAGGAACATCTTGCTACATGCTGCCTGCACACGTTACATTATGAATTGAAAAGGAAATAATGATTCTGGGAGGAGTCAAATACAGCTCCTATAAAGGCTGATGTAGCATCCAACTTATGTATTATTATATAATTTATTATATCATTCCCTTGGCAAGCTCAAACATATGTTATAGCAAGTGCACAATAATAAATGTATTATAATAAATAATTTCTAATAAATCAGGCTATGTATGAAATAAAAATAGATGTATAGCACAATTAAAAAAGAGTAAAACAATGGTTTGACTTTTTATTGAGAAGGAGGCCTGTGACTGAATGCACTTTCTTCTGTTCATACGGTTTCTGCAAACAGTCGTAAACTCAGAAAACAATTCAACTGAGTCAATAAACTGACAAACACAAACGATCAAGTGTCTCTGTCAGCTCAGACTTTGGTCTCGTGTTCCTGATTAACTATCAAGCGCGTGCACGCGGGGAGATGTGACGTCACAGCAGATAGCCAGTCACATGCCGTAAAACATAAAACATACAGGCCATGGTGAAACTGTAGTAAGGACACAACATTACATATTTAGGAGCAACGCGATTAATAAATAGTTATACAAATAATTTTAAACGTGCATAAAATTTTTATGGAGAGAGATTATTTTGACAGTTTATTTGTGTATTTATTTGCGTATATTTTTGTGCTGTCAAACAATTAATCATATCCAGAACAAAAGTTTTTGTTTAAATAAATGTGTGTTCTGTGTATATTTATGTATATATAGGCCCTAAATACACACATACAGGATATATTTTGAAAACATTTACATGTATATATGTGTATTAATATAATTCATATTATATATAAATATATTTGATATATAAACAACATATTTTCTTAAATATATACATGCGTGTGTGTGTGTGTGTGTGTGTGTGTGTGTGTGTGTGTATATATATATATATATAAATATATATATTATATATCATAAAAATATATAAATAAAATACATATAATATTATGTATGTATATATATATATATATATATATACACACACACATAGGCTATATTATGTAAACAAAAACTTTTATTTTGGATGAGATTAATCGTTTGACAGCACTAGTATTTTTTTAATATTACATGTTTCGACCATACATAATAAATACTTTAAGCAAATAAATTAATTAATAAAAGACGAGTGAAAATATGTTAAATAGATGTAATATAACAATCAAAACAAAAACAAAAAAATCAAGTAAATTAAGAAATCAATAACATGTCTTTGTGTATTGTATTGTTTACAGTTAGTTCTCTGAAGGAAGGCGTTAAACACCTGTTGCGTGTAGTAACAGACAGGGGAGAATGGTCCAGCCAATCAAATGGCGAGTTGCTGGTTGCTTGACAACAGGCTGGCCAATGAGAGTCGTGCTTGTTTATTTAGAAGAACAGAGGTGCGCTTCAAATCATCCAAACATCGCTTGCGCTTCAGGGCAGGTGAACGATACTCACATTGCGATCTCACACAAACACACGGCATCTTTAAACACGGATCAGTCTGAACAACCTCCTCGGTTTGTTTGTTGGATCCGTGGAGCCGCAGCTGATGTAAGTCCACCTGTATGAGTGTGTGTTAGCCGCTGTGCTAACGCCGAAGCTCCGGTTGTGTCTCGAAGGGTCGTGTGTTGCCTTCATAGACAGCGCGTCTAACGTTAGGTGCGAAGTGTTCAAATCCGTCCAAAAATGCTGTCTATGTAACGTAAGTTGACTGAAAACAAACCCACTGCATCCTGCGAATAAACAAATGCGTGTGAAATATGATTTTCAAATAAGTAATGTTAGAACTGAGAATATTAGGCTCAGATTTAACTTGTGTCGCTAAGTAACGTTAGTGATGGCAAAATTCTCCATAATACAAATGTAGTGAAATTGAGTTCATTACTCGCAGTGCACGTTTCTGCCATCTAGTGATAAAACACAAACAATCCGACTGAATGTGTCGTTTTGTTTTGAAGCAATAACTCATTTGACACTGATGTCTGAAAGCAGGGGCATAATGTCAACATATGTACAGTAATAATACAAGACTGAGGATGTAGGCCAGACTCGTGTGGGCGGGATATTTGTATTTTATATAATACATGTACATAAACTAAAACTTTTTTGAGATGTACATGATTTGTGGACTAAGTAAGAAAATATTAGTTTGGAGTAAAACTGTTTCTGTAACTGTGCTAAGTTCAATTTACTAGGGATGGCTCGATACCACTTTTTCAGAACCGATACCGATCCGATACAAAATATTTTGAGTATCTGCCGATACCGATATCGATCCGATACCAGCACAGTTTTTTAAAATCATTGTATAATTTCTATATCTTAGTGTGTGTTGACCTGCTCATCACTCTTTTGTGTTTTACACACAATGTACTGAATATAGACAACTTTACTGTAAAGAAAAACAACAAATTAATGGATATGTAATTATAATCTATGAAAAAAATACTTTTATAAACTAGTTTAGTGGATAATTCAGTAGCAAAAGTTACTCATGAGTGCACAATAATTTGATAAAATCTAGAATTTGTGAAAAAATAATTATTGGGGAACAAAGAAAAGTGAATAAGTGTAGGACTAAATCTGGTAAAAAAGTATATATTGCTCTTTGTATTGTTGTAAAATACATTCATGGAAAACAAGTAATATATTTATATAGAAATATAACAATAACACAATATTAGCTATGCAGAATATCGAATTTGGATCGGTCTCGTCGGACTGATACCCCGATCCAGCAGAAAAGGCCAATATCGAAGCGAATATCGCACCCCTACAGTTTACATGTGCTATATGAGTAGTGTTGTATGTTAATGTTCCCCCCCTCCATGAGAGATAGTGAAACCAGAGGAATGAGAACCGCTCCAGCCGCTGATATGGAGTCTAATCTCTCCATAAGCATGCTAATATCTTCTTGATAAGACCGCTCTCCACCTCCCAAGCCTCTCCGAGCAGAATGACCTTGACTACAGAAAGCAATGCTGTTTTTCATTTGACAGCGTAACAGGTCCTGGAAACAAAGTACAGTTTAAAACAAGGAAAAGCAGCAGAGCATAGAGGAATAATTATTAATATATTAGTTCACACTTCAATAAATCTGTATGCCAGAACAAACAGCATATAAAATCAAAGGAAAAATCAGGTCTAAGACATTTTATGATCCGATCACTAAACCACATACTTGGGTTTGTCAGAAAAGCTTTTTGTTTTTATATATAATAATGAACTTTTTCTGATTAGAAACAGGCCAGGTGTATACATGGTCATTTAATTGTACATTACAAGAATGCAAACAGTGGAATCAGTGTTCAAAGCACAAATTATGGAAAAGCCAAGCTTAGAAATGAGCTGTTTTATTACTGTGAACTTGATCTTAAGTTTCTCTTGACGTTGCATCACAAAGGTTTTAAGTCTAACTGCAGATCCCCCGTGAAAATAACAGCAGTGTTTGCTAAGATGAGCTTCTCTTACTAATTGCTTATATTTTTCCAAACCCTGTCATTATGACTGCTCGCATTTTATTTTTGGACTTAGTGTTGTCTCTGAATAGGACCGTGCAGTATAGACTAGAAAGTAGGGCACGAGAGCGAGTGGGGAATGAGATCGGGACCATTCCACATCCTTGTTCACCATACAATGTGCACATTAAAACACATAATTCACCTTTATATTCATCTTTATATATCTTAAATATTGTACTTTTTGTATTTACACTTCTTATAGAATATATTTAGATAAATATGCATCATGGAAACTTTAAAAAAGAGAGAATTTACAGATTGTACCTTGCAAATATCAATGGATTTGATCTGGTGTGGATAAAAAGCGTATGAAATATGCAAATTAATTTTCCAGGAGGAAAAAGGGAAAATGTCTTGGGCCTTAGCATAACATAAAATATAATATAAAGCATTCTATTGACAATGGGTTAAGAAAAATAATCAAATTTTCCTTTTGAATAATTTTTTTTCACTCCATTGGCATACGTTCTGTTATTTTAAGCATAGCCACTTAATTTTGATACATGTTTCAGAAAACAAATATTATATCTTACGTCATCACTCACGTGGCCTGTCACATGATTGTCTGCTGTAAATACATTTATTATTGTGTGCAATGTTTTTTAAAATACTTATGTAAAATGTATTCTTATTATTCCAAGCATATTTTATAATATATAATCCTATTTATTATTTGATTATTTAAATCTCCTGTTTAGAAACAGGGAAAATAGATGCGCTATAGTTGTATACAATTATACGCGATATATATCTGTTTATAATACACATTTAAAATGTATTTGTATACCTGCGGCTGCCATAATAAAGACCCATTTCTAATGTGTATGTGCTTTTCTTCTCTTTCTGCTCCCAGTCGCTGTGGTGGAGCAGTTATGATGTTCCTTTAAATACTTTCCAGCATTTCAGAAATAAATACACATGCAAATTACACCGAAGTACAACGTTACCGTACCTTATGGTGGAGTAGGGCTGGGCGATATGGCCCAAACAATTATAATTTTTTTTCATATCAGTCGATATCGATAACTATCACGATAAATGTAAAATCTTTATTTCTTTCAAGGTTAAAGCCAGATTTTTGCTCCAAATTGAAAGCTGTAGAAACCAGACCATTAATTTTACTTAATATAAATATCTAAATAGAAACATGTATTTCTTAGTTTCTGCATGCTCTAATGAGTGATATTGTTTCAAATCAAGAAACAGGTTTGGGTTGCCTGATAATATTAATATTGACTAAAATTAATTAATTTTATTAATAATAATAATATATAATAATCAACGTATTTTTTTATATAATCAACACAATTGATGACGTCGACGAATTGCTGGAGCCCTAGATCCGAGCGGATAAACGGTCCGTGTGGCGCAATTCAAATGAGTCGTGCTGTTTCGTTCCGCTTTTGGCGTATATACATTATACGAACATTTATCGAACTCTTCATATCGTTTTCCTCGAGTAATATTATATCGCGATAATTATCGTTTTCGAATTATTGCCCAGCCCCTACGGAGTGCTCAAAAAGGGATTAAACCTAAAGTCTCTTCATTTTGTGAAACTCTAATCGAGACGTCAACGACAACCCTAGATTAAACGGTGTGTGACGCGATTCAAATGAGTCTTGCTGTTTCGTTCAAATAAACATTATATCGTATATCGGAGGAATATTATATCGCGATAATTATCGTTATCGGATTATCGCCCAGCCCTACGTTGGAGTGCTCAAAAAGGGATTCAACTCTAAATTTTGAATCGATTTTTAAACTCAGAGACCACACAACCTTGGTGTTTGTGAAAAAACAGTAGGTAATTCGTCCAGGGATTTTTACGGGGGTGGTGAGAGAAAAACACAGACTACCTGGATTCGGACGGTGTTAAAATCACCAACTACCCCCTGTAAATGGTGAAAATCACTTATGTCCCCCTGAGAAACAATTACCGTCCAAATAGGGCTTAAGTGTGTTTTATTATTATGTTATTTTTTTTAAGGCTCATTTTATTTGTCATGTTAATTGCAGAGCTGATCGTCTACTGCACAATTGTGTTGTTGGTAGCACTTCCTCAAAGTATTGACTGTTTTTCACGATTGGATGCATCCATGTTTTTTCTGAACTGAATCTGTAAAGTCTTACCTTTTCTTGACAAGTGTCTGTGTGAGTTACTTAACCTGTGAAATGGTGTGTGGGGCGGGGTTTGCACTTAACTGGTTTGGGGGGAAATGCACTTGTAAGACACATCTTTATGCTTTTCTTGCTCTGCACAATCTCCACCCCCTCCGTAATCCTGCAGTGTTATTCCACGGCTGTTTAATCCGGCTCCACAGGCCTTCTGCGGTGTAATCCAGTGCTCCTCTCTTCTATTTCAGGCGCGATGGCCGAGTGCTAGCCTCTGTCTCTGGCCCAGCCTCTTGTGTCCAGCCTTGCATCTGCTTTGGATGAGCGGGACGCTGGAGAATCCCATCCGAGCTGGAGCTTGACATGGGAGATTGGTGGACTCCTACAATGATGCCCGATCCATCTCTCGGTGAGCAGCAAACATGGAAACATTGTGTCTGTGAACAGAGTCGGCTTGATCTTGTTAACAGACTGAGCTAATTTGAGCACGGTTTGTAATTAATCTGTGAAGTGTTGCATTATATAGAAGCTAATTTGACTATTAAATAATGTTTCTCCCTGTTCTCTTTTTTTTTGTAATATGTTGGATGTAGTAGTTTAGCAAAAAATAATATTTAACGATTACATTTTTACTCATGCCTATTGTCTTTCCAAGCCCATATGCTCTTACTTTTTCCATGGACACAAAAGAGTAATTTCTGAAGATATAGTGACCATATCTGCACAACTTCTAATCTTAACAGATTTGATTGTTGTATTGGGGGAAAAAAAGCTTTGTTGTGAAGTTTGTTCAAAAATGGTCACATTTGTGTTCGGAAACATAATAGCATACTTATTGGGGAACATCATGAGGGTGAGTAAATAATGACACCAATGATTTTGGTTGTTAGTGAACTATTATTTTTATTAGGAAGCTGCGATGACGATGTAGGTGTTGTTGCATTATAATGTTTTTGTAATCAAGTTGAACCCACCCGCTGCTATGCTGTTCATTCAAAATATTGCCGAAAAAGAGAACATCAATGTGAGAAGATGTTTGCTCTGTCCAAATACTCACACTCGCGGTCTAGGCCGGGACAGGGAGTAAGTGCGCAAGACTGTCCCAAACCTTAAAAACGGCAAAGCGCAGTGCCCTTTCCACTCCGGAGCGCTATTCCAGGCTAGTGTATCCCATCATGCATCATGTTCTGGAAATAAATCGTGAGACTTTTTGCCGAGAGGTCACGGAAACCTTTCCAATGTAAGTTAAATATTAATAATAGATATTACAAATAATTTGGTAGAAAAACAGTGTTTTTATGTTTTATTGGTGCAAAGATGAGTAGAAGTGATATTAATTTTGTACAAAATTTGCAACAGCTTTTTATCATTTAATTAGAAGCACCACAAATTAAAATTATGTCATGTTATTGGGACTACTGAACAGACATTTAGAAGCTGATTTTAAAAAAAGTATTGAAAATTAAAATAAAGCTGTGTAAACACTTGCATTTTCACAACACTATAAGTGTGTCCCATCATCGGTTAATGAAAAGTTCGACGCACTCTTGTGGTCTTCATGAACACTTGGGGCCAAATAGAGTAAATACAGGTTATGCAAGTTGTCAAGTGCAAAGACTGCAAGTGTGAGTATTTGGACAGGGCACTTGTATTACGTCAAAACTGAAACCAAGCAGTTCACACAGAACGCATATTTATTGCATTTTCTAGAGGGCCATCAATCACCGTTGCAGCCGCATGTTTAAATTAATGTAAGTTCAACTTTTAAAAACATGTCTCGAATTTATGGCGGTTTTTCCCCATCCAACTGGATCATGTTTTTAAATGAAGAAAGTACTCTTTGTGATTGGTTTTCGGTCCTTTGTATTAAACTATACATGCATGATGCTGATTTGTTTCTATAAAATGTATTAATTATATAGCCTATGGTTTATAAACATTATTCACTTTTTTCAAAGATAGTCGTGTTGTTTTATTGCTTTGAAATCTCGATCTAAAACCCTCTCGCACCAGCAACAGGTCAAATGTCGAGGCTAGTCATGTCTGAACTCAACCGTAAGGCCTAGAAACAAAATCTTTATTTTTTCCTGAACTTGTGCAAAGTTGAATGCAGAGAGTCAAAACCAGCATGGTTTCATTTTGAATTATTATGTCTAAAACCTAGTTTTTCGAACTTCTAGACCATTTCTCAAACTGGGGTCGCGTACCCCTGGGGTACGTGAGGTGCACGGAGGGGGTACTCACAAAATACTGAGTTTTAGCATCATTTAATTCACCCCACTTAAAGAACCGAGCATTTGTTTCTTACAAGCAAAATCCGCTTCTATATAAAAACAGGAAAATGGGAGTGCCGTAAACAGTCAAATAACTCGTATCTCATCTTTTTGCGGTCAATCCTATTAAAAGGATGCGTAAATATGCAGACCATTTTCATATAACTGAAGAACATTGTGACAAATATAAGAAACCCTCGTTGAAAGAAACGCAGTTCAGTTATTGTTTCTGCATACGAGCAAGAATGTTTTAACATTCTATATTATTTTAAATAACTTCAACAAAAAAAGTCAATTAAGTGGACATTTTACATTGTTATTGTAGCCTACATTTTAAAAACAATATTATCAAAGTTGCTTTTTATATTTTACAATGAAATAATAACATTTCTTAAATCCGAAGTATTTCAACAGTTTTCGTTATGAAGGAATTATTAACGAATCCGAGTCAGTTTAATAATCCAATAACTACAGCCTTTCCTTACTGAATGAATATGACTCTCCCATTAATACGGTTACCGCCACACGGCATTTTAGTTTTGAATCCATATCACTTCGTTTTGCCAAATTGCTGTATTTATTGTATTAATAATTCACTCAATGTAAGAATATGACATAAAAAATAACATTCAATGTTAGACATGTCTAGTTTCGACCGGCTTTAATAAGAAGTTTGAGAACAGGCTCTTCACCACATTTCACACAGCCTTTTCTTTTTCATATAACTCATTGTCTTCTATACATTCTATATCTTGACACCAAAGATTTATTATTATTTTAAAACTTTTCCTTAACTTAAACTCTCCCAGCACGGCACCATTTCCAGTATTTCTGGCTCTGCCTTTTCTTTTGTCTTCTATCAGCACCAAAGAGCTGTCTTCCTCCAGGCAAAACGTGCACCCTTCGCTGCATTCCACCATGTCTCTGCCCAAAACCTCTTACAGCATGTTAAGTGCGTTCTGCACTGAGGAGAACATATCGCAGTGCATCGCGTATATCAATCAGGTACACTACAAGAGGAGTTGCTCACATGTTGGATATGATGATGTCTGGGTTAAACTCTCAATCTTTCATCTGATTGGTGAAAGAAAAATAAAGCAACATGGATAATGTAACAATTTAAATGTTTTACTAGCATTAAACACAAAGCAAAGAGTGACGTTATTACAGCGTTTACTTTGTCCCCACAAGGCTCCATTTATTGTGGTCTCTTGCACATGTAACATCAAATGAACAGCTCAAGTGGTGCTTCAGTCCCATTGAATACATTTGAGGGACAGGGCAGATGTACTTGTAGCTTTAAAGCACTGTAATTCTAGCTCTTAAGATTATTTAGAGTAATGTTGCTGTCTTCGAGTGAACCTCTGGGAACACCCTCCAGGTGTGACGATTGTCTGAAGTACACCAGCTCGTTAGAAGTGAGCTCCATGCATGAACGGTGTTCGGATTGACATGGACTGATGTAGATAAATGCAACCTTGAACAGATCTCATGCCTCCTCAAGTTATTACATGGTCCCTACACAGTGTCCATTGATCCCTACTCCCTGAGCAGGGGAAATTCATTGAAGTTTACTTAACTTCGGAACATTCATCACACTTGTTAGCCATCGGCGATGGATGATGGCATCGTATATCGGCTCAACCCTAGCACTATTCAATTTTGGCACTACCCCCCATTGCTCACCACTAGGGCTGTCAATTTTTTGTTATGTCGAATATTCGTCGAATTTCAAATAAAAATCCAAATTTTTAGGTGTGCATCAGTGGCACACAAGATGCTATGATGATGTAATTGTCGTTGCATTTTAATGTTTTTCTTAGCCTGTCCAGTTGAACCCACTAGATGCATTGCTGCTACGTTGTTCATTCAAAGTATTTGGAAAAAGAGAACATCAATGTGGAGATGATGTTGTTTACGTCAAAATTAGAGATCGACCGATATATCGGTTTACCGATATTTTTCCCGATATTTAAGCATTTTACCATTATCGGACATCGATAATATATATATATTTTTTTATTTGTCACATACACCATTATACAGAGTATAACCAGCAGTGAAATGTGTTCTCTGTATTTGACCCATCCAAGTACACACACACCTTGGAGCAGTGGACACACACACACACACACACCTGGAGCAGTGGACACACACACACACACACACACCTGGAGCAGTGGACACACACACACACACACACACACACTTGGAGCAGTGGACACACACACACACACACACACACACACTTGGAGCAGTGGACACACACACACACTCACACACACACAGGAGCAGTGGACACACACACACACACACACACTTGGAGCAGTGGACACACACACACCTGGAGCAGTGGACACACACACACACTTGGACACACACACACACACTGGAGCATTGGATGGACACACACACTGAGAACTCCGCAAGCGATCGCAGTTTGAGTATAGTTCTGTGTAAATAGATAAACCGCGCTGTCAGCAGTTTTCATAATCTAGAATGACAAAAACATTTTAATACTTCTGATAAAATGTTAAGAAATGCAATAAAATACGATGTTTTTTGTTATAGCTTATTTCAATATTCCAGAGAATATTATTCAGTGAATTATTCTTCACTCTTTAGTCTATTAAACAGCGTTTAAACCTAAAACTGTAGTTTTAAAATGAAGTTGATATGACTTCTGTCCTTTATTTTCTCCATTTGAAAACATTAACATTATTTTGCTTATTGTTAATATCAGTGTTGCTGATGATGCTTTTTATAAATAAATGTTTTTATTGTTGTAATTTGAAGATTAAATTTTACATGAAAATGTTAATTTTCAACAGTTTTTTGTTGTTGTTAAGATGACTGAAAGAAGGATGAAGAATGGACTTGTTATTTATGTACTTTATAACAGTAAATAATATCGGTTCTGCATATCGGTTATCGGGTACATAAACGTTCAAATAATCGATATCGGTTATAAAAAATCAATATCGGTCGATCACTAGTCAAAATTGAAACCAAGCAGTTCACACAGAACGCATATTTATTGCATTTTCTAGAGGGGCATCTATCACCGTTTTACTCGTGTCTCGCACGAGAGCCGCATGTTTAGAAAAACCATGTAAAACTAATGTAAGTTTAAAAAAAACATGTCTGGAGACTTTATGGCAGTTTTTCCCCATCCCACTGCATCTCATGGTTTTAAATGGAAAAAGTACTCTGGTTTTCGGTCCTTTGTGTTAAATATTGTATTTGAATATAATTGGAATATTGATAATATTTAAGTACAAAATTCTTTTTGACAGCCCTATTCACCACGGAAGCTCAGTAAGCTCATATTGTATGGCAGAAAATACAGTCCCTGTAAGAAGATAGGAGCTGTAGAGTAAATGCTTCCTCCCTGGAGGGAATCTGGTTTCTATATTCAGAATTGCCTAGTGCTGAAAAATGATGGTGGTTTGTGCCTTTGGGCAAAGTCTGTCACTGCAAGGCGATGATAAATGTCTTGTGCAGTTTTGAAAAACAACCAGTCTATTGAGCCTGGAAAGGTGATCATCTCATGTGGCACATAAATGACATGGAGGTGATGGTGTTTTTTTTATCCTTAAGCCATTTCCTTCCAGACATTAGAGACTGTCATGTGGTCATCAGGATGGACAACATCAGTGGTCTCTTATGTGAAACCACTAGGGGAATGCATTTATGCCCCGTTCCAAAGCTCCTGTCGCTGAGGGCTGGTTTGAATATAGGAGCTGCTCTTTCTCAGGGTACAGGTTAAGGCCTGGAGAATGGAGTTTGCATGTTTAGACCGTTGGTCTGATTCAGCAGAGGTTTAACAGGGCAGTAGTGGATCTGCTCTGTTAGCTTTGAGCGAGACAGCTCATTACCCCCATTTCATTCTCTCGGTCTCCTCTATTGCCTCTGGGGATGGACGCTCTGGCTTATGTGTGGCCGATGGTCCAATCTAAGTGCTTTTCCACTAATGAGTCCGCTTCCGACAGTTTTTATGAGGGTCTGGGAGGACAGAGTGCTGGTATCACCATTTTGGCAAGGTTCAAGGTTTCTTTATTTCACATAATTTTGTTAATTAGAAGTGAAATGTAATCTCAGATTTGCAAAATAATAAAAATAATATAAAGTAACACAACACAAGTCTCTCCCGGAGGAGCTTCCTTGTGAGATCTGGGGAGCATTTCCCAAAGCATTGTTAGTTAACTATGGTTGCAAGTTCCATTTTAAATCTATTGGTAATGTTAGAACTTGCGACCATAGAGGGTTTTGGTAAATGCTTGTCCAAATACCCACACTTGCAGTCTTGCCCACTTGAGAGCGAAAAAGTGCTCAGGAATGGTATTCGAGGCCAAGTCTATCCTATCATGCATCATGGTCTGCAAATAAATCGTGACTTTTTGCCAAGTTCTCGCAAGAGATTGTGGATACCTTATCAGTGTAATATAAATATTTATAATAATTAGATATTACATCCAATTTGGCAGTAAATCAAAGTGTTGCACATTTTATTGGTGCAAAAATGAGCATGTTAATTTTGCACAACACGTGTTTTTTATCACTTTATTAGAAGCACCACAATTACTAAATTGTGTCATGTG
Organism: Ptychobarbus kaznakovi; assembly: GCA_027422405.1. Taxonomy (NCBI): domain Eukaryota; kingdom Metazoa; phylum Chordata; class Actinopteri; order Cypriniformes; family Cyprinidae; genus Ptychobarbus; species Ptychobarbus kaznakovi. The sequence continues at coordinate 21,020,843 of CM049805.1, forward strand.
CTACAGTGACTGAACAGATGTTTAGAAGTTTATTTTAAAATGCAAAGTATTGAAAATCAACAAAGCTCTGTAAACATTTGCAACAAGTGTGTCCCATCGGGTAATGAAAAGTTCTGCACACACACGTGTGGTCTTCATGCTCACTTCAACACTTGAGCCAAATACAGGAAATACATAATGTAAGTAGACAAGTGGTCAAGTGCATAAACCGTAAATGTGCGTATTTGGACAAGCCCTTTACACTCAGGCTCGGGGCAGCATGTGGGATCCCTGGCAAGACATGTGGAAACTACTGGCTTAAGTCTTTGAATCAGGCTCCTACATTTTTTTTTTGACCAGAGCTAATAGAGATACCCTCTACTAAGAGACTATACACTTTTAAGTGGTGTGTTTTTAATTTTATGTGTTAGTTTTTTTTTTCTTTTCTCACTGTGCAGAGAGCGGATCCCTGCCCTGTTGGTTCAGTGCTGGCATTCCTTCAAGAGTATTTTTCTATGGGTGCAGCCCAAGTTACAATCAAGGTGCATGTAGTGGCGATTGCTCCCAGTCTAGTGATGGTTTTGTTGTGGCCGAAGCTAGGTTGCATATCAAAAGCAGCTTCTCCTTAATTTTGCTCTCTGGATGTTGTTGCAGTAATTCTCTCCTCCATTCTTTGAGTCGTAGGAGAATGAGAGTCTGCCTATGCTTTGTCCTGAGGGTGTTATGGATTAACGTTGACTGCATGAGACAGTGTTGTAAATCTGATCAGCTGTTTGTGTGTTTTGGTGGCTACAACAAGGGTGTTGCTACTATGAAATAACTGTGTCTTGTGTGAGTAGCACATCTTCGTCTCTTGGCATTCAAGCTCACTCTACTAGATGTGTTGCACCTTCTCAGGCATTATCAAAGGATGCAACTTCAGAGGAGACATGTGTGGCAGCAGGTTGGGCTTCTCTGCACACTTTTATCAGATTTGATCATCTGGATGTTGGCTTCACTCTTGGTTCCCAGGTTTTATCTGTTTGAACAGATGTTATTTGTGCATATGTTTTCACAGGCTCATACACTGACAGACACTCTGTAGTAGGTGTTCCCATTGAGTCAGCTAATGACGCAGCGTCTCATTCCCTACTCTGGGAACCAGAGTTACATAACCAAGATGTTTCCACCTTGTTTAGATGGATATTAATGCACTGTACTACAAAAAAGTTACAACGAATATAAACCACTGATCTATTTTCTTAATAGATTGCTCATAGAATTATAAACCGAGGTAAAGCCACTGGTGGTTTCTGAACGGCCATATTGCGATTCTCATCCACCAGAGGTCATCGACTCCCAGCCAGTACTTTGACCTAAAATGACATGTTTAAATCATATCAGTAACAGGGATTTAGTTTTTACGATATATGTCTGTAAATTAATTGTGTATTCGTACATTATCTGTGGGGTTTAACAATCATTTTGCACATGTGATATATAAAGATGGTTGTGTCTACTTCACACTTTTGACACAAGTAATTTAACGAACACAAAATATGACAGTTAAAAAGGGTCCAGACTGGACAATGCAAGGTCTCTGGATTTGTACTAGCATGTCAGTTTGCATAGGAATTAAGTGTTGCATTAATGTTAAGTTTAACTAATTAAAGTTGATGTCTTCTTGACTGCTCCTGAGACGTGCTGTTAACTCGCATGACAACACCGTTGAATGAATCATGCATATTGAGTTACTCTACTAATAAATAAATATTGAAATATCTAACACAAAACATAAATACATAACTTGTTAATAACTGAATGTTTCCTGTAATTGACAACAAAGCAGATGATGTGTTTGTGTTGGATCTCCTCAGGAGGTGTGTTCGCTGGGCTTGACTGGAGTGAGTTTCGAGTCTAAATCAGGCAGTCTGAGCGCTGTGCCGGTTGTGAACCTGCTCTATGAAGTACTGCAGCTGCAGAGGAGAGCTCAGCGTGCCCTACATGAGCTGGAGACGCAGCAGCTGAAGAACGGCAGTGACCTCGAGCATCTGCAGCACAGCAACTGTAGACTCAAAGTACTCCGCTTTCTACATTTACTCCAGACAAAACAATGGCTTGGAAATATTAAGGAATTAAAAAAATGTGTTTTCCAGGCCTAGAATAGTCAGGGAAATAGGTCAAATCTTCTTGTAAAAGTCTGGAAGATTTCTGTAGGGAATATGAATTTTTATGATTTCGATGATTGTTTTTTTTATTTTTTTATGCCTTTTCTATGGGATCAGATTCCCGACAAATGTATTGCGGTCACGGATAAAAAAATAGCAAGTGTGAAAAAAATATATTGCACTAGATTTAAAATTGAAAGCAAAGTTTTCAGAATAGCAAACAATGGTCACAGATCGAGAAATAATAAGCGTAAATAAAAAAAATAACAACACATTTTTAAATCTAATGAGCATGAATTAGGCCAGCCTAAGACACAACTGTACAATAATCATGCTGTCTAATCAGCATCTTGATATGCCACACCTGTGAGGTGGATGGATTATCTCGTTCACTAACACAGATTTAGACAGATTTGTGAACAATATTTGAGAGAAATAGGCCTTTTGTGTACATAGAAAAAGTCTTCGATCTTTGAGTTCAGCTCATGAAACATGGGGGCAAAAACAAAAGTGTTGCGTTTATCATTTTGTTCAGTGTATATAATTGCATAACACTATAATATCAATGTTTTAAATATATAAAGTTAGAATACAGCAACAATATGAAAGTAAAACAGCCAGCAGGTGGCGGCAAGTGTCTTTAGAGTAAGACATTAAATAATTAATACAAACCGCAGATTAATTCAGTGAGGAATAAAATTAATCATTCAGTATGTCATTTTATAATCTCAGAGTAACACAAAATGTGATATCTTACAAAACCATCAACCTTATCAATTACATATACTGTATAGGAAAGAAAATGCTGGAAGCTGTTTACAAAAAACAATACATGACAGAAATAAGCTAAATATTGCCTACAGACAGTTAAGAGTTACGAGCAATATACAGCAAACTAAACAATTGTGACTGGGATGTATTACTTTTACTCGTATTATCCTCTCCTAACAGTAATAACCATAAGACTTATTATTAGTCAGGTATGGGCGAGCAAGACACATATGACGGTGACTTCACGAGGCCAGTGCATATTGTGGCTGCTCCCTTTTGATGTGGCCATAGGTGATTAAATAGCCTACAGGTGAATATAATCACGACGGGTCACTGGGATGGCTCATTTAACGTTAACGGATTCGCCAGGCAGGCGTAGCTTACAGCAGTAACAGGCTGACAGACACGTATAACAGTGTCCTGTATAGAAAGATATTACCCCAGCTGACAGTTAAACTGTACAAGTGAACGCTGAGCATCGGCAGCTAATGAGGCGCATTGGAGTGACGTCCACGCCCCTCTTCGACTGATTGGCTGAGGAGGAGCTGTCAATCAAGAACTACTGGACCAATGATGACGCTTGAGCCCGCCCTGATTTACATGAAACTCTAACATTTGGAAAAGCATGCGCAGAACGTGGAAACAAGCACGAAGGGAAAAACAGCATAAGCATACAAAAAAATAAATACACAATATTAGCAGAAAATGTCTAAGAGCAGAGAAAAAACTGAGAAATATAACCAGGAAACATGACTTTGTGCGCAAGTCAGATAATTTTGCATTAATATCTCAATTTTGTGCAATATGATTTTAAATACGTTTAAAGTTTTTATTCATGCTTATTATATAAAAAAATGCGTTTATACATTTTTTGATTTACACATATTATTTTTCTATCCATTACAATTGTTTGCTATTCTGAAAACTTTGCTTTCAATTTTAAATCTTGTGCAATATATTTTTACTTGCGTTTTTACATTTAGTTTTCACGCTTGTTATTTTTTTTATCCATGACTGCAATACATTTGTCAGAAATCTGATCCCATACTTTTCACCGGATTTCACAAAGTTTTGGTGTCTTGCTAATGATGACTTAATTTTAAATGGTAGAAATGCTACAAATATATACGAATCTGTCACCGTTTCAGTTGCAGGCTGGAGTATGACTTTATTTATTTTCTTTTACCAGTAATACATTCAACATTCGTTAAGTGAGATCTATTTTGCACAGTGCTGTGGTGCTGAGTTTACTAATGTATCCATACAATAGTGAAATGAGAGGAAAGTGTTGTTAGTACTCTTAATTTGTACTGCTGTTGTGTGTCAGGATCAGCTGGAGCACACCAGGAGAGATAACTCAGGCCTGCATGAGGGTGAGCGACAGCTACAGCTGAAGATCAAAACCTTACAGAACTGCCTCAAGTCTGAGAAAGAGGAAGTAAGAGAAACTCAAGTCACATCATGTTGCCCTATAATGTACTTTTGATCCAGCCTAAACTACAATTTTGTTTCTCAAACACAAAGTTTGAAATGCAAAAAAGCAATGCATTTTCCACCATGTGTGGTCACTGTGTGCGTGTAACCTGGCTGGCCTAAAACGAGCCCTGTGTCTCTCCTTTCTGAAGTTGTGGGTTATGACACATCTTTTGTTAACATAAAGCAGTAAAAAGAATGTAATGATCTGTGGAGTCGAAGGCAAACGTGACCCGATCGCTTGCAGTGGAAACGCTGTCTGTCCTAAATGTCCTAAAACCTACTCGCCTCTCACTCAACATGTAATCATAACCGGACGTGTTATGAGAAAGCGATCACAAGATGTGTTAGAGGTGCATGTTAATACCAGCGCATATTGGCCAACCATACTTTGGATAAAGAAAAGCGCGTCTTAAAGGGATAGTTCACTTAAAAATGAACCTGCAAGAAGATATTATGAAGAATGTCTGTATTGGGTAACCAAACAGTTGCTGGTTGCCATTGACTTCCATAGCATTGATGAAAATACAATGGAAGTCAATGGGGACCAAAAGCTGATTGGTTACTAAAAAGTTTTTGTAAACCATTCCTTCAATACCTGCTGGAAACCGAGACAATTTTACCTTTTACATGACCATGCACTGACTGTATTCTAGTTACAGAGTGTAATATTATAGTAATAAAATAAACACTATATATACAAACTTGCTTTACAAAATAAACATGTATACACACACACACACACACACACGCATATATATATATGTATATGTATGTTTATTTTGTAAAGCAAGTTTTTTTTCTTTTTCATTCACCTATTTTAAGACTTTAGTGTAGGCTTCAGTTTATATATCCTGCATAGTAATGTATATGTATCCTGCATTGAGCCACATGTTTCTGTGTTCCTGTGGCTCAGTGGTAGAGCATTGCGTTAGCAGCACAAAAGGTTGTGGGTTCAATTCCCAGGGAACACACATACTGATAAAAAATGTATAACCTGAATGTACTGTAAGTCGCTTTGGATAAAAGCGTCTGCTAAATGCATAAATGTAAATGTAATCATACAGTAACAGCACCCTTACGTCTATGTGTAATTAATGTGGTGCAGGTACAGAAGCTGCAGAACATCATCTCTAGTCGTGCCACGCAGTACAACCACGACACCAAGCGCAAAGAGAGAGAGTGCACCAAACTGAAGGAACGTCTCAACCAGCTGCTCATGGACAAGAGAGACAAGAAACTCTGTGAGCGCTTGCGTTTCTGCCACTCTTTTACATAGCTTTAATATAGTGAAGCAGTCAGATGTCAATTTGATTCTTCTATTTGCCTTTTTAGACTGCAGACATTCACCATTCACTTGAAGTTTGCAGTATTTCTATATTCTCTGTTTTCATTTGTGTTCAGCCATTGAAATCTCAAACCATGTGGGAAGGTCGGATGGCAAGAGAGGTCTCTGGAAGACGGGCAAGATGGAGGCCAGGTAACCTCCTGTGCTCATGTGGCTCTTTGACATGGCGTTTGTATTTCTCACAGTGAAACATTTGCTCTTGTGTTGTCAGACACGAGGGTGAGATGTACAGGGCTCTGCTGAGTGATTATGAGACGCGGCAGACATCTCTGATGATGGAGAACTCTGAGCTTAAAACAGTGTTGCAGCACATGAAGAAGGACATGATCACCATCCTGAGCCCAAAGAAACCCTGCGTCACAACCGAGCCCGCAGACGATAGCCTCGAGCAGGTCAGAAGTCTCCTCGCACACTCTGTGAACCATGACATGTTGTTAAAGCATCAAACCGTGTCGGTTTAACTTGATAATAGTTGCATGAAACCAAAAGGCACCACCTCTTAATCAACTCTCCTTTGTGACTAAACTATACCTAATCAGCAATTTTCTATACTTTAGATGATGCTGAAAATGGTCTTTCTAAAATCTTACCTGGAGTTAGAATATAAATTAAATGATTTAATATAGGGCTGTGCAATTAATCGAAATTCAGTTTTGATTTCGATCTCCAACGATTATGAAAATACAATAATCGAGATAAAACGATTATTGCACCACATTCCGCCCCCTTTCCAGCGGTGCGCTTTCACTCCAATTAAAGCCCATTTTCACGCGCAAATCAGTAAAATCATCTAATGTGACTTTTGCAAAATGGGACGTGCTCGAGTTATTAAAGTTGATTAGATTTATTAACGTTTTTAAAAGCGCGAAAGAGAACTTGCGCGGTTCCTCAGGAGGCGTGTGCTCAGAGACGGAGCAGAGCACGGATTATAAAGTCATCTTTTAGCTGAACGTATGCGCATAAACGCTCAAATATACGCAAAAATGTGTCAAAATGTGGCGCTTAATGATTATTCACGTAAACCCTCGTCAGTTATGTAATTAATGTAGACAGATGAGACCGAAAATATGCGTGTAACAGTAAATTGGATCCGTGCGGCTCTTAAAGTGACAGCGCGCTATATTCCTGCTCCGACTGTGTGCTTAATATTAATCAAACAACAAAAGACCGACAAAATCACTCTCTGCTCTTCACAGAAGGTCTTTTGTAGCTTTAATAAGAAACAAAGGAAGTTTAATTCTTACAGTGAAGACTATGCTGTTTTATTTTACATTTGATTATTCAATTTCTATAGCAGGCTGTTAACTGAATACTTTAGACTTGCATTCATTATTATTATTTTTTGGTTATATGGCCCACTAATAATCGTGTTAAATAATCGTGATTACAATATTTACCAAAATAATCGTGATTATGATTTTTGTACATATACATACATACTTATTGTTTTATTTTTATTATAATTTTCTCACCATCATGTTGTTCCAAAACATAAGACTTTTGTTCATCTTTAATAAACGAAGATATTTTAATGGAGCATGACCGATTACTGTTCAAAACAAAATGTTCATAAAGAGATTGTAAGAATAATCCAAATGAATCGAGCGGAGAGAAATGCATGAGCTTTATATGATGAACAGATTTTTTTTCGTATATAAACATTGATCAGTATACAACGAGCTCATCAAATATGATTAAAAAATACAATTAAGCTTCTGTTTACCATATTTGTGCTAAATGTGCAGTACATGTGTTGATCAATGTTCATATATATAAAATCATTTAAATCTGTTCATATAAAGCGAATATGGATTAAACTGCTCTATTCATTTGGATAACTCTTACAGTCTCTTTATGAACTTGTGTTGGTGGGATGGACTTTCAATGAAAAGGCTTTGATTCAAATCTCTTTATTTGTTTGAAGTGGAGGTTATGTTTGGATGAACTCTCCGTTTATCCTCAGGCTGTCTCTGAGGGTGAGGAGGAGATGGGTGACTCCAGCAGAGCGTCTCCGGAGCAGACGTGTGAACAGGCCCGCGAGCAGCTCACCAACAGCATCCGCCTGCAGTGGAGGAAGCTCAAGAGCCACATGGAGAGACTCGACAGCCAAGGTACAGCTTTCCTTCTGAAATGCATTTTCAGATCTATAACTGTTTCTGGAGTAAATGGCCAAAATAAACCAGTGCAGCCACAATAACTGCCTCCGGGGACAAAACACTTTAGCTTTCAATACAACGTATTGAGAAAAACCAGCAGCACGGTGAGGATAATTAACATAAAAAACATACAACGAAAACCTTCTCATTCAGCTGCTCAGACACTTCATTAAAAATAAACTTCAAATGGTATGATCTTTTATAGGAATATGCGTGGTTTAGTTTTTGGAGGCGATACTGAGCAGCATCGCTCTTATGATTGGACAGGCGTGAGTTGTAATGAGCAAATGTCCTTGATTACACATGCATATGTAAGAGGAAAATCGTGACGACACAAATAGTGTGATTTCAAATCATTGTGTAACATGACATGTTTTCATGTGATTTAAAATATTAATTCAGTTGTCAATGTTTTATGCTTTATTTGATTACACAACACAGAATTTCTTTAAAAAACTACATTTCATATTATTGAAAAAATAATAATAACATAATTTGATTATTAAAATTGTATTGAATCATTAAGTGGAATCCAGAAAAAAATTAATATGTGAAAAAATTAAACTCATTTAAATTGTGTATGTTTTATGGTTTCAATAAATTAGACATACTTTTTGATTACTCAAATTTAATATAACCATTAAAATAAATTTGGAAAAACTAAGAGATTATATAGGGATTTTTCTAGTTACACTTTGCTCTAAAATATTTAATCCGGTACAGATTGGTCCTGTTCTTGCAAACTGTAGTGATGTTGAATTCTAGCCCCAGCACTGTTTCGAGTCCGTTCTGTTCGTGAACATCGCTGCTTGTGTTGCAGCGTCACTGGAGCGCGAGGGAGAGGAGATGATGTCCAGGAAGGAGCACGAGGAGGAGATGCAGCGCATGAGAATGGAGTTACAGCAGTGTAAAGAGTTCATCCACATGCAGCAGCAGCTTCTACAGGTCCGTGTCTGTTCACACTAAACACTAATGTACAGTAGAGGACAAAGTATACTTCAGATTCTGTCAATGGACCCAAAGAGGCTGTCAGTGTAATGATTTATGGATGCTTTGAATATGAGCATATCCAATTCAGTGTCTCTGGTCCCTACCATAAACATATATCATATAGTGTGTTTGCACTTGCCCCAAATCAGGGTTTCTGCAGGTCTTAAACGGTCTTAATTAGCCCTTCCACAAATTAAAGCCTGAGAAGGTCTTAAATCAGAGCAGAATGTTTTACATTTTCTTTGTACCCCCCCCCCCCCCCCAAATATAAATGTCCAAACAACCTTAAATCAAGATATGTTTTGCATTTGAGATGCAAACTGAAGATATGAAGTCTTTCTTGTTAATTGAGAAATTAAACAAAATGTCAACTGGCTATATAAACTTGTCTCCCCTTGCATTGGCAGATATGTTTTTTTTTTCATAATCGTAAAATCACTGCATTTTGATGCATTTCTCAGAAAACGAGACTTATGTCATTCTTGCATGCTGATTTAAGAATCTTCAGACATTTGGGGGGACCCTAAATAATCATATCAACTTATATTTATTCATATCAACTTATATATATTTGTTTTATATACATTTATATTTCAAGGCATTAATGTTTGCCTACAAAACCACCACTGGCTCTGCACTCTTTACCCTAATTTCATTACTTCAGACTTATGTGCCTCTAGAAGCCTGCGTTCTGCAAGTGAACGTCGCTTTGTTCATCCCAAAATCACTTTCACAGACGTTTACATTAACTGTTCCCTCCTGGTGACCTGCCCAACTCAATCCAGCAGCCGAGTCCTTAGCCATCTACTCACATCTCTTCCATCTTTATTTGACCCTCTAACTCTAGCACTCTCTATTATAAGTTAACTGAGACTTGTTCTAGCGCTTGCGTATCATTGCTCTTTTGTTGGTTTTGATTGCTTCTATTGTCCTCATTTGTAAGTCGCTTTGGATAAACGCATCTGCTAAATGACTAAATAAATAAATCTCCAATGGGCCTCTGATCTTTCCGGTCCTTCCTGAAGCTTGCAGAAAGCCTGTAGCCGTGTGGCTGTATTGAGTCTGGTTGTGTTGTGTGTTTGCAGCAGCAGCTGAGCTCGCCGTGTGACGAGGAGACGGCAGCTCTGCTGAACGACTGCTACACGCTGGAGGAGAAAGAGCGCATCAAAGAGGAGTGGATGCTCTTCAGTGAGCAGAAGAGGAACTTTGAGCGAGAGAGGAAGAATTTCACTGAAGCTGCTATTCGTCTGGGACACGAGGTACTGAATACATACAAATACACGTATTACACTTAACATGAAACGAGGCGTGAATATAGAAGTCAAATGTTCCTTGAATGGTTTCGAGAAACTCTTGTGTGGCAGATAGAATGGGATGAATGCCACGGAAAGTACATCTAAAAAATTACTCCTTTCAAATCTAGGTATGATCAAGATTTACAAGACACAAAGCTATTTATTAAAAGGTGAAAACTACAAAGTCTGTTAAACAGGACGGGACTGTCACTGTTTTTAATGTTCAGAGATGTGATTAGCTGATGTATTTAAAGAATCACCTGAATTTATTTTAGATTTGTATCTGGTATTAATCTTAAATATATTTTTATGTGTGTATTTTTGGGGGGTAATTTGCATGATTTGTTGTTTATCTGTTTTTGCATGAAGATAGCCTTGCGGCTGATATGGCCTAAATAAATAAATGAGCAAACAAACTAACTCAACATCTGGGTAAAACATCTGTTCATGCTCAAGTCCATAGCTTCTTCTAACAATGAACTGAAAGCTCTTTATATCCATACAGATGACATGTTTACCTGTTGAAGTGTGTCAGTGTTGTTTGCATCAAAACACCATCCGAAAAAAAAAAAAAAAGTTTTTAATAAAAATGTAAACCTTAGTCAGGGATTTTTGGCCCTCCAACACTATACATTTTTGGTTGCAGAAATGTTGGTGCATCATTACACTCCATCCGGCTTTATTTAACTGAAGCAGATTTTCTTTGTTAGACAGACTAACTGTTAGTTTCTTCCGTCTTTAGAGGAAAACGTTTGAAGAAGATCGAGCCGCATGGCTGAAGACCCAGTTTTTGAACATGACTCCATTTGTAGACCGTAAAAGACCTGCATTGTCTGAACCTCACAGTGCATTATCAGTCGGTGAGTGTCTCTGAGAGCCTGCAAAACATCCCACGTGTGACACTTGCTCACTGGTGATCAGTGGATTGATTCTGTGCATCGCTTCATTTATTTGGTGGTTGAAGTTCACCGTTCGTGTGTGTATCTCTAGGCACAGAACCCGAGGCCAAACTGCAGTCCACTCCACCGCTCGTGACCAAGTCCCTGTTCTGCACCCCTAAAGCTGCCCCGGTGAAGATGCCCTCCACTGCTGACCTCTACCGCACGCTGCACCTCGGCCCAGACAGCAGGTACTCTCACGTGCCACATGAATCATCCAAAGATGGAAATTCTGTCATGTATTTACTCTTACATCATTCCCTTCATACATGTCATTTACCTCATAACGAGGTAAAATACCACAGTTGTCAAGCTCCAAATATGAGGACAAACACACGATGGTAAAAGCATGAAAATGAAACATAAGGCTGCTGTGCTATATTCAGTCTTTTGAAGCCAAAGCACCTCTCATTACTCACACTTGCAAAGTGGGTATGTTTTGAACTTTTGATTAGTATTACTCAACGGGACTTTTATATTTTAGTATCATTGAGAACACATTTTTTGCTTTTATTAACGTTTTGAATTTTTTTTGTTTTCTGATTTAATTATAATTTTAAAGTTTTAGTAATTTTGTTTTTGTTATTATTCTTTAAGTCTATATAGTTGTTATCCATTTTCTGTTTCACTATTAGTTTTAGGCATTTTAGTACATCAAGTTAAACTAAATGAAAATGAGATGTTGCTTTGACAACAAGTTTTATTTTATATATTTGAGTTTCAGTTCATGTTTAATTTCAAGAGCAAAATTCAGTTTTTAGCTTTAATATAACAACCCTGCTCTCCACTGATAAAACGCTTTGCTTTAGAAGCAAAATTATATGTAATAAGTAAAACTGAAAGTTTTCCTTGCTTCAGGATTTTGAGGCACATGAGTAATTATTTTGACAAATGATTAATCTGTCAGTTTTCTTTAGATTCATTGGAGAAAATTAAATGTCTAACTAATGTATTTTTTTGAATGTGTGTAAATGTATGGTTGCAATTTGAATACATGTAATGCTATACATCATGTGCATAAAAAAAAATCATTATATGATATTAATGTTCACAAATTTCAAAGCAGGACAGTTTAAATCACCAAATTATAGATACATTGATAACTGGAGGATGTTCTTCTGGTAATTTTTCCTGTACGGTGTGTGTGTGTGTGTGTGTGTGTGTGTGTGTGTGTGTGTGTGTGTGTGTGTGTGTGTGTGAATGCACTTTGGATAAGATAAGAGTGTCTATTAAATGCACTAATGCTCTGTAATCTAGTCTAATGTATGCTGTGGAATTCTCTGCTCTTTACTGAAATCCGAGGTTACTTGAGGAACATGATGTCAGATGTGCTTTGGCACTGCATGGATGAATGTGGTTTGAGGTTTACCCGTGATTGCCTTTGATTACACCATTAGAGCAGATTTAGCTACAGTCTAGAAATACGTATAGGAGAATCATGTTGTCTGAGCAAATGATTAGCATATCTGAATGCCACTATAACCCACATGACATAGTAGCTGGATATTCTTTTCTGTGTTAGTGGAGCTGACATCTGTTTTCCGTCTCTCCAGAGGTCACGGGAAATGTCCGAGCGGTGAGATGTTGACACGGTCGCGTAATTGTTCTACAGACTGCAGTGTCATCTCGCTGGCCAGAGACGAGAACAGCCCCATCTGATGGCATGTCAGTATTACGCTGGTCAAACACTACAGAACAGACACTCCATTGTTCTTCAAGCTGTCATTGTAAGAGTCTTCCGTTCATCCCCATCACAGCATGACCAACCAGCTGCTCCTTTACCTCCTCATCGGCTTTGCTGTGTTGTCCCTTTAGGGATTTAGGGTTGAATAAAACAGATGGTGTGTTTTGCTGGATCAAACTGATCTCGGAGACAATCATTTGCATTTGCCACCATTGAATCTCATAAATACAGTATGTAAAGTGGCCAATGTGCATTGCGAAGCAGTAATAAGGTAATTTTAAAATCTACCGTAAATCAGGTTGTGTGAGCTGTAAATGTTACATTAATTCATTAAGCACTATTAAGAGGAGAGATGTTTAATGTAGCTTTTAAATACTAATATAATTTGATATTTTGATTTGCATTGTTGCAAAAACACTTATTTTTGGGTTGGGTTTCACATTTAGTTTTGTACTTTTATTATAATTTAGTGATGCTAAGTGCTATGCATCTTTTCTAATGCAAGACAATGAATAGTTATTTTTTTCACTTGAATGCTGAATATTTATATTGAAAAATCAAGAATGTCTTTGATAGAATTACTTTTAGAACACGTTTACACATTTGAAGATCAATTTATTTAAATCGGTGCAATAAAGATTGAAATATTGTAAAATAAAGATCTATTTGTGTTTTTAAAGTTGGCATGAAATCATAATTGACCCTATTTTTTCGGTAATGCATATTACTTGTCTTCCTATGATATGACTCCCTTTTCTCTGCTGACATATGTAAGGCCACATAGCAGTTGAGCCAATCACAATCAGATATATGACGCTTACTTTGCACAATCCAATCAACAATTGATGGACAAAATACCAACAGAAATTCCCTTGCTGACTGCGTAAATGACACACTCAATGACTGAGGATCACACGCGATCAGACTTTCAAGCTGCTCTGAACACCTCAAACTCGCACAGTGCCTAATTTCTAAAATATGCATGGCTAATTAAAACGATATGCATTCCATCTTGGTGTTTAATCCTAGCTTGAAGTCGAATCGGTGTTTGTGACCACCTTCCACTATGCAATTTTCTGCATTTGACTTAGAGTGACCAAAATCTCCAGACTGTCTCTACCATCTACTCCTCCAGACTGTAAATCTGGGCAAGTGTTGTGTAGTGTATTCCAAGATTAATTTGTTTGACTAGGATATTTCATAATATGGAAGTGAAGTCGGGGGTCGGGAGGCTGACCATTTGCTGTATTAACCAGGAGTGTCCAATCCTGCTCCTGGAGGGCCAACGTCCTGGAGGTCTTAAGAGCTTGATTAACTGGTTCAGGAGTGTTCAGTTAAGGTTAGAACTAAACTCTACAGGATAGTGGTCCTCCAGGAACCGGTTTGGGCACCCCTGGTATAAAGGTATTAAGAGGTAGCCACTAACAATACATGTAAACACAATCATGTCTTAAAGGGTTAGTTCACCCAGAAATGAAGATTCGGTCATTAATTACTCACCCTCATGCCGTTCCAAACCTGTAAGACCTTCGTTCATCTTCAGAACACAAATTAAGATATTTTTACTGTTTAAAACAGTCGCCCCCAGAATGCTATTCCAACTGAGGAGACCCCTGACGGAGGGGAAACCCACAGAAAAATGTGATTGGTCTAGTTTTGAATGGCACTTGGGATGGTTTCGCTGACCTGGCAACCTGCTTTCTTGTTTGCATGTGTTAAGAAAGGTTTCCCATTAACCTCCCTCCATCTGCCATTGGTTGACACACTGGTAGTTCCTCCCCCAAACTTATGCCAGTGGTGAGTCGGGATCCTCAAACAGCAGTGTTGTGACAGTCACAACGTTAAAATTTTAGGGCAGGGGGTCTCAACTCTGGCCACTGAGGTCCATTTTACTGCTGAGTTTAGCTGTAACATTGATCAAACTCACCTACCAGTAACTTTCTATAAATCCTGAAGAACTTGTTCAGGTGTGTTTGATTAAGGTTGGAGCTACACTCTGCAAGAAAGTGGACCTCGTCCTCGAGGGCCAGAGTTGAGAACCCCTGCTTTAGGGGAATCAACCTATGAATGGCTTACTTATAGTCATCCGACTAAAGGTCAGAATTTTACATTTTTTGTAATTGAGTTTAATGAATGTATGTGTAAAAATGAATCAAATAATTTTGACAGGAGACTAATTTATATTAGTGACCATTTTATTTGGCAACTGCAGTTTGAAGCATATGTTACAAAACATGTCTTAATGTACCCTTTGTTCCCCAAGATGGATTGATCGCTGTTCACTGAATGACTGTTAACTTGTACCTATCTTGAACAATTAAAACACAGTAGCACCTTTTGAATTATGGCGTAGCGGCACTGTTTGCGTTGCTATGGAATTTTCAGATCAGCTAAAAGCAATGGTTTTGAAAACTACATCTACTTGGCTGTCAGCTGTCTCAATGGTGAACGTCCTCCTCGTCTTCAAGATCGTCCTCCTCATACTCTCCTATTTCGTCAGCGGTGGCATCTTGGTACTGCTGGTACTCGGAGACCAGGTCATTCATATTGCTTTCTGCCTCTGTGAACTCCATCTCATCCATTCCCTCGCCAGTGTACCAGTGAAGGAAAGCCTTGCGTCTGAACATGGCGGTGAACTGCTCTGAAATCCTGCGGAATAGCTCTTGAATGGCTGTGCTGTTGCCGATGAACGTGGCGGACATTTTGAGCCCACGTGGCGGGATGTCGCAGACTGCCGTCTTGACGTTATTTGGGATCCATTCAACAAAATAGCTGCTGTTCTTGTTCTGGATGCTCAGCATTTGCTCGTCCACCTCTTTCATGGACATGCGTCCACGGAAGATGGCTGCCACGGTGAGGTAGCGGCCGTGTCGCGGGTCGCAGGCTGCCATCATGTTCTTGGCGTCAAACATCTGCTGCGTAAGCTCTGGCACTGAAAGAGCGCGGTACTGCTGGCTACCACGACTTGTTAGGGGCGCAAATCCGGGCATGAAGAAGTGGAGGCGAGGGAAGGGCACCATGTTGACTGCCAGTTTGCGGAGGTCGGCATTAAGTTGACCTGGGAATCGCAGACAGGTGGTGACTCCGCTCATGGTTGCTGAAACAAGGTGGTTCAGGTCGCCGTAAGTAGGCGTGGTTAGTTTAAGTGTGCGGAAGCAAATGTCGTAGAGTGCTTCGTTGTCAATGCTGAAGGTCTCGTCGGTGTTCTCCACCAGTTGGTGCACAGAGAGCGTAGCATTGTAGGGCTCCACCACTGTGTCCGACACTTTGGGGGAAGGCATGACGCTGAAAGTGTTCATGATACGGTCAGGGTACTCCTCACGGATCTTGCTGATGAGGAGGGTGCCCATCCCAGAACCAGTGCCTCCACCCAGGGAGTGTGTGAGCTGGAAGCCCTGCAGGCAGTCACAGTTCTCGGACTCCTTGCGTACCACATCCATAACTGAGTCTACTAGCTCTGCTCCCTCTGTGTAGTGGCCTTTGGCCCAATTGTTCCCAGCTCCACTTTGACCTGAAAGAAAGCCCACGTAACCCAGTTTAAACACAGAGGTTGATTAAAATTAACAACTCCGGCTGGTTGGAGGAGGAGGGGGGTTAATTTAATTCAAGGCTCTCCAACCCTTCTCCTGGGGAGTTACCTTCCAGCAGATTTCAGTTCCAACCCCAACCAAACACACCTGTCCCACCAGCTAATCAAGGTGTTCAGGGTTACTTGATAAGACAGTTGGGCAGGTGTGTTAGAGTAGTGTTGGAACTGAAGTCTGCAGTATGGTAACTCTCAGGCCCTGTCCACACGAACGCGGTTATTTTCAAAACCGCAGCTTTTTCTATGTGGTTTGGCGGTTTGTCCACATGCAAACGCATTTACTCATCCTAGGTCACTGAAACCGAAATTTTTTAAAACTCCCGCCAGGTGAAGATTTTCAAAAACTCTGGTTGCAGTGTTATCGTGTAGACCGCAGGAGTTTTTGGCTTGTGACGTCGGAGCCTGCGCTGTTATCTCCGCCTACTAGAAAACTTGTTCAGGCTTCTGATTGGCCAACATGGCTTTACGGTTGAGATTATATCACCACCTGTTGGTTTGGCATGCTCGTGTCCGTGCTTCAATGCATGCATTTGTGTTTTCATGTGGACAGAGATTTTTTTTAAACGAAAGAAGGAAAAACTGTTTATAAAAATACCCGTGTATGTGTGGACATGGCTACATCCACACGAAGCCAGAGCTTTCCCTATCTGATCTTTTTTTTTCACCTCGTTTCAAGAATTATCTGCGTACACATGAAACCAACACAAAATGATCTAGTATACATGTCAGACCAGTATGTGGCGCTGTAATTCTGCCACAGAGATGCACTAAAAACGGAGGAGAAGGCTTGGACTAAGCCCATAAACCTTGCGCACGGTATACAAATGAACATAGAACAATACATGTATTAATCCGTGTTAATGTTATTTAATAAAAAGACAATCGTTCAGTGTTTGTTCATGTTATTGTTTCTGTTACGTCTGTTACGGAGTCGAGACGTGGGGGGATGACACCATCGAAACGGCGCTACGATACAACATTTTTACGTATACAGCTAAGCGCGTCTCCGTGTGGACTGGGACTCAGTTGGAGATCTCTGGTTTAGTGTTTCCCAACCCTGTTCCTGGAGGCACACCAAAACTACACATTTTCCACTCATCAGCTTGTTAGTCGAGACTTCAAGACCTAAAATGAAGGGTCAGATAAGGATAACATCCAAAAATGTGTACTGTTGGTGTGCTTCTAGAAAAAGAGTTGGGGAAACCCTGGGTTAGTTGAGTTATCATTTACTCATCCTAGTTTTGCTCGAAAGCTATATGACATTTCTCTCTGTGGAACACAACATTTTCTACACGGTACTGTTTTTCATTATGGGGATGGGTGTGGGCTGTTGAGCTATGACAAAAACAGCACCATACAAAGTAGTCCAGACAATGTGTGAGGAATAGATGCAAATATAGGTCACTATTTAGATCAATTGATTTATTTAAATTGATACATCCGTTTGTTCTTGAAACTCACTTAAGTATATCTGGGCCTTAAGTCTTTGAAAGTCTATTTAACTGACAGTGTGTGTGGATGGATGCATTCAGTGCATGCACACTATCTAGTGCATCCTTCAATTTGAGTACTCAATTACTAGCAATGTGCTGTTGTTTGTGCATGAGTCCACGACAGAGAGAAAAATCGTGCTGCATTGCTGATGTGGGCAAGATGCTTTTTTTTTTTTTTGCTTATGCATGTGCAATATTGGGATTGAATGCAAGAATGACTGAGGCAACGGCAGTGTATGATTCTCAGTGAATAAAAAGCAAACTAGTCTCTCATTTCGTGCTGTTTTAAAGCTTTAGAAGATATGGAATATTGCACACAAATTTTATTGGCTGCTTTTATGGTGCTTTTTCATCACTCTCAGCATCTTTAGGCCCAGTTTATTATTTTATAGACACAAAGGAGATTTATAGTTTAAAGACTTCAGGCCTCTTGTATTTGTACAGGATTAATAATGGGATTAATAATTAGTAATAAACATACCAAACACAAAATTATCTGGCCTGAAGATTTGTCCAAATGGGCCAGAGCGGACCGAGTCCATGGTGCCAGGCTCCAGGTCCACCAGGATGGCACGAGGGACATATTTGCCTCCTGTGAAATAAAATAGGTTTGATGTAAACATCCAACGGTTGAAACATCCAATCTAAAAAAACAGATTTAGTTTCATATTCATGAATTTGAAAATTAATATCAATTTTACAGTTGGTGCATGTAATGCTTATAATAAATGAATTTAAAGTATGCATAATTGATTTCCTTGCTACTTTGATATGATGTCTGTATAGTAAATGCTGACCCTCTTTAAATAAGTGCAACCTCATCCATCTTCCCAGCCCTGCTCCACCCTTTTGAGGACAACAGCAGCTACAGATAAACGGTTGCCTCTAGGACCACAAAAGCACATCTGGGTATTTCTGAATGATTGGGCTACTATCCCACAATCTTAATGCATTCAAAACCACAGAAATGCAAGTCAAATTTGTCATATTTTAAGCAAACCGTGGACAAAAAGATGGGCAGTAATTAAGTCGGGTCAAACCTAAACCAATCTATAACGTAGCCTATAAGAAGGCGGTCAGATGGGCCTCGCCTCTGTTATAGTCAATAACTGACAGCTGCGGTCTATAGTCAGGGGAGCAGAGCTGGAAAACCATGACCTAATAAGTGCATACAGTATATCTCATCAAAAACTGACTGGCACATGCAAATACAGATTCACTCATTGCTTACCAGATGCCTCATTGTAATACACATTTATCCTCTCCAGCTGCAGTTCACTGTCACCTTGATAACTGCCAGTGGGGTCGATCCCATGTTCATCACTGATCACCTCCCAAAACTGAAATGCACAAAATGTCTTACAAACGAATGCTGAAAGCCTACATCATGTCCATTCAACATTCGTTCCCCAATGATGCAGCAGTTCTCCCATTTGAGTCCACTGCAGACCTCCACCACACCCATTCAGACCAGACGCCACATAAAACACAAGCACCTAAGATTATCATGCAAGTTATAGCAAAACACTTTCCATTCTTTATTTGACAATACAAATGGAAGATGCTGCGTCCACATGCACTAAACCCGATGTGGTGTATATAGTCTTACCTTGGCACCGATCTGGTTGCCGCACTGTCCGGCCTGAAGATGTACGATTTCCCTCATCGTGCTGCAGTGTGCGGGTGCGGGTGCGGATGCGCGTGTGTCTGCAGCGGATGCGGCTCTCTCTGGGCTCCTCAGTCTCCTCTCCTCTCGGTCTCTCGCCGGCAGCCAATCACGAGTCGCGGGCTTGACGCAGTGCACGACGTGCTGCAGCATCGCGTGTCCTTCCGTCACAAAGCTGACTCTGCGTTTACATCAAAACACACACATCTGCCACAAAATCTTGAGTTGATTTGACGAATACGTTAGTTTTATTTCTGATTTCATATTCCAAACTAATATGTATGTATTTACTCCCGCATCTTTCCTGCAGAGGGCAGCGGGACTGTGACGACTGTGGGTGAGGCGTTCACAACATCCGTTTATTTATCTGGAGATACAAACAATAATACATAAACACGAATTTAATTTATTATAACTGACAATAACTGTAGCTTATATTATTAGCCACGTGATTAAGACTGTGGTTACCATTTTAAACAATGTAGTGCTTATTAAATATTCCCAGAAGGGTTTTAAATCGATTGCTCTGAAGGAGTTATTTTACTCTCCATTGGCCAAAAATCAAGCCTCCACATTTAGATTATGTACAGTCTTCAACAGTATTTTAGAGGTGATGAAATTACAAAAAAAAAAAAAAAATGAAATGATTAAGTTAAGCATGCAATACATTGTCTAAAAAGAAAACTCTGTGTTGCTATGGCTAATTTCATAAGTATTTTATAATTTCATAGCATTTTAGGTGAAAAATATTTCAATTTATTCTCAAATATTTTGCATAAATTGACAATTATTTGCTGTTATGAAGTAAAGCACATGACATTCAGTTGAAAAGCATGCTTGGGTGTTAAATATAAAATCAAAATGAAGCCTGACTTAGACCGAACTCTTATTAACATGACGGCAAATGAAACCATAAACCAGATTTCCACACAGAGACAGTTCCTAACACTCAGTTATGCAGTGATGATGATGATGGGCTTTCCACACAACACTATTAACTGAGCACGTTCATATTTCTGTGTGAGGTGTGCAGCTGTGCGGGTGTGAAGCCAGCAGTGGACAGTGTTTAGTCCTCGGTCTCATGGGTCAGGAGCACTGGTGAACAGGAGATATGAATGAAATCAGACCAGATTAAAATGATCTGACACAGATCCAGACAGCATCCTTTCTGGGGGATGAATTTGATCATTTAGGCCTGTAATGGTTTTCTTTTTCTTTCAGGGTATATCGTGCTTGCAGTGATTTTATGCAGGTTATGTTGTGGTGCATTGGTATTTTTTGTCATATCTCTTCACAGTCACGTCCCATCGTGTGAATAGAGCTTAGTCATATTAGATGCCATATTGATCTTAATGTGGATTAAACCAAGGCTGTGAGGAACAGACAATGGTATGTGAAATATAAAGGTCCTAGATTGTGTCATTGTCAGCAGTCATCGGCATGTTGTTAAACACAGTACGATCCATTGAAGACACTGCGCTACAGTCCCTCACCGCCTCATTCATTCAAACTTAAGACATTACCTGGGATGTAAAACATGTCTTAAATGAATAATGATCCTGTGTCTGACTGAAGGATCGGACACCGGACAGTTTTGATAGACTTCCCCAGATCACTCACAATACTTCACAAGAAACTTGAGAAAACATGTCTATTTACTGGAGTATTCAGCATTATTGGATGTTACTGTTGGTTATTTAACATTTTCTATCGTAAAACAGTTGTCAAAGATAAAAAAAATAACTCACCCATTCCCGTTAAAACTGATGTGTCACTCTAGAAATCATAATCATGGTCTCAGTCGTTTTCACTTTGATGAACGCTGTTACACTGCTGAGGCAGACCAGGCCATTTTCACTGGAAAAAATGCATCAGTTTACGAAAACTTTGAGTCTCAAATACTAAAAAAATGCTATTTTCTTGAAACGATATAAAAACCCTTCTCAGACCAACAACATGACCCCAAATATGGTCCCAACTAGTCAAACACAGTTGTCTGAACAGAGAAGGTCATGTTGCTGAAATGTTAAGGCTTTGAGTTCCCAGCATGAACGATTCTGCAGTTACTGGTTATAGGATTATTGTTTTGCTGACTTCATTTAAACTTTGTTGTTGTATTATCATTATTGTTAGTTATTAGTTGTACTGGGATGTAAATTGCTCTTCTTTTCAAAGCTGTTGATTTCCACCGTTCTTGAGGTTTGTGTATGGAGTATGTTCAACAGCTTATATCTGCTTTCTGGATATCTTAGTCGTGTAAGATGTTTTACAAACAAAGAAAATGATGTCTACTTATCAGAATAAGTTATCCATTAAGGTGTCATTCATAAACGAATATAAATTCGATAATGTGGAGACTTTTTTCTTCCAGGAAACAGAAAAAATTATTACCTCAATGACAAGAATTGTTCTATTAGTTGCATGAACAAATACATTTACATTGGCTCAACAAAGTATCTTTACTGAGAGGAACTAAAAAACGACTGTTGAGAGAACTCGAAAGTCTTACTGCATCAAGTGGCCTTATTTCTTTTTACGTTTTCTCAGCTATATATGTTTTACAGTGTCGTGGTTATGGCCCTGCACTGACACCTGCTTTGTAAATGAATTAAACATAAATTAAACCGTCTGTTTGGACTGCTTATCCATCTGTGGACATGTTTCTATCCCATCTGTGGCTGTGCTTAGTGTGTGTATAGGCCTCTAATTCTGCATTTTATCAGCCAACATATTTACACATTCATCAGTAAACCAATAAATATATCAATAAATATATTTTATTCAATAACGTAGATTACGACACATATGACTTTATATACATGTGCATTATGTTAAAAAAATGTACATTAAACCCCAACACAATCAATTTTTTGACATTCATCCTCTTGCCAGTATTCGTGTTTCCGAGGGAATACCTGCATTAAATACTCTTTTCAAGTATATGAGATATACTCAAGATATCACACATTTGAATTTAAAAGAATATGCATTGGCTCTAGCATTCATTTTTCCTAGATCACATCAGTTTACCAGCTTTAAAAGAGGTCAGTTTGATGTGGTTCATATCTATATATAGTGGTTCATCAGTGCAGCTCAGTACTTTAATGTTAAACACTGCACCTGTTCTCTTATTAACAGTCAACCTTCGCATGCTATGCATAAGACTGGCATGTCAAGTTATTCCACCTGAAAACAAGAAATATTGTTCTTATTAGGGTGACTTGTGTTGCCTATGGAAGAGTCGTCCCAATATAGCTTTCTTATGTGTTAAGACTTTGAACTTCGGCATGTAACCTGTTCAAAACGTTACATTAGAGTAAAATGCAGGACAGTGGTTTTGATCTTGACCTTAATGAATTAATTCATAATGTCTAGTGTCATAGTGGGCTGAGAATTCAACGCTGTGGAGGAAGAGATTTGACCCAAAACATACCTTCTCCAAGTAAATGAACACCAATAATTCTAGCTACACGAGCACAATTTCATGTGTGTTTGTTTTGGTCTTTGAATTACAATCTTGACCAAGTGTGCGTTTCTTTCTCAGCATTGCACTCTTTCAGATCAACTACTCTCATGGCAAATCAACAGTGTGAATGATCTTGCTGGGCAAGTTTAACTAATGTGGTTCATTGGCACAAGCACTGAAGGTAAAACTATTGCTCTCATAAATATTGATTATTAAGAGCAATGTTAAAAGAGCTCATGTTAAGCATGCACTAACCGAACATTCACGTCAGTATTTGCACACTTGTCTTCAATATTTTTCTCCAACAGTTTTGGCTAGGAAATCAGTTTCATTGAATGCTGAATCCCCTTTGGGACGTAGACCTTAAACATGTGAGTCTTTGTATTGCTTTAAACAGTTTGGACCAATCTCAAAGCCAAATCATGCTAACACGTCACATCGCGACTGCAAATGTTTTCTCTTGATGTAACATGCTTGAAAATGAATGCAGGATGTGTATATATCAAATGTAACAACAGTAAGCAGGTCACCAGGTACAGAAGAAGGCCATGGTATATCTGAGAAGAAAATGGGATAACTCCAAATACAAAAGATGTCATTGAAATTAACAAATAACCAAAAACATTTCTACAAATTTGACATACTTCAGGGCAATAATACTATTTATTGAAAGTTAAAATAAACTAAATATGATCTGGAATGATTAAGAATATGCCACAATCATTGAAAAACATTATTTTCATTTTATCCTAAGTAAAGTTACGTTTGGTGCCAAGTACACGTTTTAGCCAGACTTATGAATAAGCACACCCACCTGAAACCATATTTTAGAGGATATTTTTAGCAATTCAAAATTATTATTAAATTTGATTAATCTTTACTGATTTTCCACTATTTATAAAATCTGAAATGTTTTAAACTCATGGCATGGATCGCACATTATAAATATATTATTGCTGTGGGTTTAAATGTACCACAAATGAAAGATGACAATTGTAGTCATTCCTCAAATTATGATTTGTTTGCGTACTTCAACGTCATTCATTGAAAGTGTCATTTTTTTCCATGTTCACATGCTTTTTTTTGTCACTGTGAACAATAAAGTGCCACAGACATGGTAATAAAACACCAATGGGCATACACTCATTGATACGGACATAGTAACATAAAATATTGTTTTAAGCAGTCAGTACCACTGTACATCAGTACCACAATAGCAGAAATTACAAAAGTTTTCACATTCACAATACGTCTGTTGCATACACTTGATTGAGTGTATTGTGGTTAAGACACAGCCATGAAGTACATCATCTGTATCCCTCAAAATTACCCCCCCCCCACCCGAATCTAGTGATTAGCTTAAAAAAACATTAGCTTAATAAAACATACCACACGAATACCATTTTGAGCAGTCTCTGTGTAGTGTCTATTTTACATCAGGTTTGGAAATATGCATCTGTCTGCACTTATTCTTTTGTACACAGAAACTTGTGTTTCTTCGAGAGGTATTTGCCTTCCACTTAAAGACTCATTGGCAAACATTACCAGTGTTAAATATACAGTGTTTGGGATTTGGAGAAATTCCCTTTGATACTGGACTTCACAGATGCTGTATTCCCACCTGAATATTGCAAAATTTAATAGACTTACAGTCAAGTGATTGAGAGAAAATAACTCTGAATTAATCACATTTGACTAATGTGATCCTACCTGTTGTTAATTACCATCAAACAAGCAGATATCAGTAATTACTCTATGAAACTCTAGAGTGGGAACTTGTCACTATTGGTCTTAGTGATCGTAATAACACAAGCTCAATGATAACACATGGCAATTTGAAACTGCGTTTTGGGCAGTTACTGGCACCACAGCAAGGGGTCGTTCACACAGAACGCGTCTTTACATGCCTCCGCAAAGTCAAATAAAACACTTGCCATGCCAACTTGATACTGTCAACAAAAGCTTGCAACTCTTGCTTGCCCTGCCTCCGGGGTCATCTGATTGGTCTGTGGTTTTGGACGTGACATTGATGAGCGGCACTGTGTGTAAAAGTTTAAAATTCTTTTGATACCACATCTTAAGAACGTGGCGATAGTCCGCGCCAATAGCCTCGTGGGCAGCACGCCGACAGATAGCGCTATTGCGCTACATGCATCCCGCGTTCGAGTCCTGACTCATGGACCTTTCCCAATCCCATCCCCCTCTCTCTCCCACACTGCTTCCAATCTAATAACTATCCTACCATAATAAAGCAAAAACACCAAAAATCATGTGCGAGATGCGTACACATCCGTATACGTGTTTACATAGAAAAACAACGGAGAATAGTGCTTTGGAATGGAAAAACGCGCTTTTGTGTGAACGGCCCCCCCAAAAAACTGTTTAAGTCATTGAAACCAACGTAGAGTAAAAACTCTTTGAGCATTGACCCTTATGGTTGTTCCCTTTCAGTCAAATCTTTTTATACCTTCTCCTTGCATTGCCATTCTTGGGTCATGGCTGCTGGAAAATAAAAATACTTCTAACAACGACTGGCATGATCCCCACGACAAGAATTTCTTCTTGATAATAAGGCTGCCCACCAAGTCTCATGGAGCGAACGTGCCTGTCATGAAGACGTTTCCCCATTGGCAGTGTTGGTTTCTGTAATGGGCGAGTCAACGTCTGAAGGTGTACCTGAGTCAATAGGTGAGGAAACAGTCAAGTTCGTCATAAGTGGGTGGCTGGATTCTGTAACAGAGTCAGTGGTTGTGGCATGAGGTGCAGATGAACCCACAGTGGCAAGAAGAGTAGTACCATTACTTAAGGTTGGCTCCAATACGGCTGGTGAAGGGGGGGCAGATTCTATGGAGTTAATCGCAGGTTGGGCGACTAAATGTAACAATGGAGTGCCGGAATCAATGGGTGAAGAAATGGATTGAGCTGGGATGGCATTAACTTGACCAGACTGGTCCGGTATTGGTGGTAAAGACAGTTCTGTTGGGGAAGAGGGCAGAATTTCAGTGACTAGGTGAAAGGGAGAGTCTATTGAGGAAGAGGGAGGAATGACGTTTAAAGGCGGAGTGGGTGATTGTCCAGTGGATGCGCAGAGAGGAACGTTTTGGGCGGGACCTGCAGAGCCCACTTCAGTTAGGATGTTTATATCATTAGCAACTGGCAAGGGGAAGTCAGCAGCTGGTGTACCTATATCTAAAAGCGAAGGAGTTTGGAGATCGGAAGAAGTAGGGGACTCCAGGGTAGGATCGGTGCTCAAAGGAGTTTCTGCAGCTGAAGGCGGCATAACGGCTGGAGATTCTGGTTTAGGTGTCTGAATGTAATTAATAGCGATTGGGGTTGAAGTGTTTGGGATAGAGGCAAGGAGAGGATGCTCTATGGATGAGGCAGAGGTTTCCGGCATGGACACAGATCTGGGATACTCTTGCTGGATTTCATCTGGCTCTTGGGTAGAAGTCAATGACTTCATATTGAACAGCTGTGCCTGGACGGGGGCATCAAAGAGTATCTGAAGATCGACTGCAGATGAGGCTGTGGAGTCCATAGTGGAAATAGCAGTGGCAGCTGCTTCGTGGAGAGGCGTATCGCCTACCCTCACGTACTCGCGGCTCTCGGACTTGGTCAGCAGAAGGTGCTGCTCGCCCGGTTTGCGAGCCAGCAGTAACGGTTGGCGGGTGTAGCATTCACCGTCCGCTAACGTTTCTGGAAGCGGTTGATTGCGAGTCTCGGGCAGCAGCAAGATGCAAATGATGCAGATAAGAGTGCAGCAGGCGAAAATGATGTGATGCAGAAAATAGCCTTTCTGGTTATGCAGCTCCATGATGGGTGCCGTCAGCATGCCAAAACCAGCACTGGCCAGGACGAGGCCTAGACCGCCACCCCTAGACAGCACACAAAACAAACAAGGAAAAGATATTTATCAAAACACTGGCCTTAAAGTGCCCCTATTATGGATTTTTGAAAATGAGCTTTCATGCAGTAACACAGCTCTACGTGAATGAAAACATCCTGCAAAGTTTTAAATCTGAATGTGCACCGTGTATAAAGTTATTGTCTCTCAAAAGAAAGAGTCGACTCTGAATCATTGAAACGAGTCGTTTTTAAAATGAATCCCAAGCCGTTTCATGTTGATGTCAATCTGAAACATTAACACTTGTTGTGCGCGCAGACCTGGGAAAACTTGATTTTCACGTTGGTCTGAATGAAAATGCTAATTCATTCTTTGCCACTAGGTGCCGCTTTTGGAGCAGTAAAATAGCCGTTTTTCCCGGTCACGGCTGTAAACAAAGCAGCACTGCGCTCACAAATGCTGCTCTTATTATGAAATGGACATGAAATCGACCAATCACCGCAGATTAGCATCACGCAAAGTAGGGGTTTGGAAAAATGAATCATTACACAAATCATTTGGGAGTCGTTGAGCAAATGAGATAAAAATAAATACATATTATAAAACAATGAAAGTGTTTTTTGACCTTGCATGCATGTCAACCTGTTGTTAGGGACTCCCAAAACCAAAATATGAACCTTTCATAACCCATAATAGGGGCACTTTAAATGTCATCTGGCATAACTGGAATAAAATATCCACAAAAAGCAGCTATGAAAATAAACGCTACGGTAAGCCACACCCACAAATTGGATGCAAATTACATTACAATAAATACAAGAAAGATATTTTTTTCCCATAATCTTAAAAGTTGCCCATGTGGTTTAGCTCACCTAATCACAGTTGGGGTGATTTCAGCACAAAAAAAGATGCTTAGGTTGCTGACAGCGTGGGAGGAGAACATGCCAATGATGGAGAAAGCCATTGAAAATTTGGAGTTCAGCGTATCAGAGTTGTCTGTGGAGTGAGAAAGACAACATGGTGAGTCATTTACTATTTTTTTCCTCAAAAAGAAACATCACATGAGCAGCACAATATATATTTTTTTATAGCTCATAAAAAATGTTTTTATCAAATGTGCATGCAATGATATTTATTGAAATGATGCTGATAGGGGTATATCTTGAAAAATTCGAATTTTTCAATGTTTTAATTTTCAATTATTTTTTGTGTCCATTACACAAGCCCACACTAATTGGCAAAAGCCCACACAAATTAAATTCAATGGTCAAATTAAGTACTTTGAAACCGGACAGAAAGACTTTAAGACCTTTTTTCCCCAAATACTTCTCACTATCAAGTTTATTTTGTTTTGGGTTAATAACAACAGCAACAACAACAATTTTAATATTTTTATTAAATTATAAACATTAAATCAATAAAGAATATATCACTATAGCAATAATACTACTGTACTGTAAAATAAAGTATTTAGTAGTAACAATAATGACAATGTACTTAATTTGTAGAGGTTCTATAGTTTATATTGAGATCTCATAGGTTTTATTTTGTTGATAACAGATTTATGAACTATTCTCAAGTTTGGGAAGATAGTCCATGTCATAGGTGATCAAACCTCACAGCAGTTGCACAGATTACAGAGTTTGAGTGAAGCTGAAGCGAACTGATGTGATCCAGTCCAGGACACTGAACGCTGTAGATTATGAGCTGCTCGTGTGTAAATGAACACAGTGCAGATTCGCTCTGAAACATACGGCCAGTTACCGCCATGCGGAGTGGACCCTGGCTGAGATGCGTAGGGTGTTCTGCACACAGGCACTAGATGGCACCGCTAGCTTGTGCAATGCAACAAAAAAAGCTACACTATCCATGCGTGAAATCAATTATTATACATGTATATGAAAATGCATCATTTTCCACCCATTTGGTTTTAAACAATTAACGTGGGTCATACTTCTCAAGTCAGAAAATATGGAAATGCAATGGAAAAATCGCATCTCTGAATACTGTAGATCCCTGTCTGTGTAAAGACAAGAGAACATAACAGTCCCTGGAGTCTGAGGAAAAGAGCAGAGAGACAGACCACAGCTGGCCTATTGAAACAAAAGAATCCTCTTCCAATAAAGACCAAAGGATCTTTTGCCAACCAAAACAAATAAAAAATAGCTTACAGAAGATATGTACAACACAGAAAATGCATCTTCAATCTGTTACTCTTCATAACTTAGTCCATACATGCAACGGAAACTAAATTAGAGCTGGGATATATAAACACTGCCATGGATGTATCAGAATTACACACTCTTCTGATATAATTGCATTTTTATATTAATTACTAGAGTCTAGACTATAATTGATATAAAAATGCAATTATATTAGAAGTGTCTAACAGTATTTAAGAGTAGGAATAACATGTTTCATGGACAAATAATGTACATTAATATAATTGGTTGTGACGTCCTTGCGTGCAAATAGCGTCAGCCTTTATTGCTTGTCACTTCATTGCTCTGCACTTGAAATTAGGGTTAGACCTAATTGTGCAGTCATTTGCAGACTGCTAACTGTGAACGAATAACTACTTAGTACTGATTTATTTATTTATTTTTTGTGAATAAATACAAAAATATTATTTGAAAAACTGCTGATTGCTGTAACTAAAAGCTTCAGTACATCTGGTCCAAAGTGTCACTTTTATCAGTTTAGTGTGTAAACTCTGAACCAGTAGCCCTGTGCAAAAATAACGACTGGTTTCTCAAACAGCCCAGTCTGCCATTGGTCAAAGTACACGTAGTCTACACCTAAACTCACTGCATTGAGTTCATGTATGTCAAACACACCACACACACACGCGCGCGCACACACACACAGACACACACAGACACACACACACACACACACACACACACACACACACACACACAACACACAGACACACACACACACACACAGACACACACACTGTTTTGAGAGCACCAGTGTTTTACACTTATAATTACGGCTGCATCTCAATAAATTAAAATGTTGTGGAAAAGTTCATTTTATTTCAGTAATTCAACTCAAATTGTGAAACTCGTGTATTAAATAAATTCAATGCACACAGACTGAAGTAGTTTAAGTCTTTGGTTGTTTTAATTGTGATGATTTTGGCTCAATTTAACAAAAACCACCAATTCACATCTCAACAAATTAGAATATGGTGACATGCCAATCAGCTAATCAACTCAAAACACCTGCAAAGGTTTCCTGAGTCCTTCAAAATGGTCTCTCAGTTTGGTTCACTAGGCTACACAATCATGGGGAAGACTGCTGATCTGACAGTTGTCCAGAAGACAATCATTGACACCCTTCACAAGACACAAACATTCATTGCCAAAGAAGCTGTTCACAGAGTGCTGTATCCAAGCATGTTAACAGAAAGTTGAGTGAAGGCACAACCAACCGAGAGAACCGCAGCCTTATGAGGATTGTCAAGCAAAATCGATTCAAGAATTTGGGTGAACTTCACAAGGAATGGGAGACTGGGGTCAAGGCATCAAGAGCCACCACACACAGACGTGTCAAGGAATTTGGCTACAGTTGTCGTCAGAGGCGTCTTACCTGGGCTAAAGAAGAAGAACTGGACTGTTGCCCAGTGGTCCAAAGTCCTCTTTTCAGATGAGAGCAAGTTTTGTATTTCATTTGGAAACCAAGGTCCTAGAGTCTGGAGGAAGGGTGGAGAAGCTCATAGCCCAAGTTGCTTGAAGTCCAGTGTTAAGTTTCCACAGTCTGTGATGATTTGGGTGCAATGTCATCTGCTGGTGTTGGTCCATTGTGTTTTTTGAAAACCAACATCACTGCACCCGTTTACCAAGAAATTTTGGAGCACTTCATGCTTCCTTCTGCTGACCAGCTTTTTAAAGATGCTGATTTCATTTTCCAGATTTAACATACTTTCCAGAAGGCCAACAATTCACTAAAAAAATATTTTTTTTATTGGTCTTATGAAGTATTCTAATTTGTTGAGAGTGAATTGGTGGGTTTTTGTTAAATGTGAGCCAAAATCATCACAATTAAAAGAACCAAAGACTTAAACTACTTCAGTCTGTGTGCATTGAATTTATTTAATACACGAGTTTCACAATTTGAGTTGAATTACTGAAATAAATGAACTTTTCCACGACATTCTAATTTATTGAGATGCACCTGTAAAGTGTTTTATTATTACACACAGCAATAAAGAGAAAACTGCATAAATAGCATAGTGTTTATACTTTACCAATATTCAGGTGAATACTGTACTTCCCCAACACTTCATTCATCATGGACGCATCACAGAGAGGGGAAAAAACAAAAAACAACACATTAAAAACTACAGTAGTGTGCAGCTCAGGGCTAGTAATCAAATATATGCATGTGTGCTTATAAATATGAATATAAATCTCAGCATGCTTCAAATGATCAGGGACGAAATCCAAGTAAGCCCTTTCATTAAAATGGACTGAAGCAACAGGTTTTGCATAATTATGGATACACCATTTTTAGAAAAATCATGTTAAAGTATGAATCATCAGTGATGATCAATCAGGCTTTTAAGAAAAAGTTCTTGCTTCATCTCTCAATCATCACTGTGTTGCATTGCATTATGTTTTGATCAAACTAAGCATTTAAATATCATCTTACTAAGCCATTATTGCAGATATAGAGTGACAACTATTGTGATGATATGTATTTTACTGATCGTTTTATGCAAGTAGTCTGTTATACTAATATAACGATGGCACTGATTTACAGTAAAAGCATCACAACTCCATCTTACTTTTTACTCATAAAAATATCAACATCTGCACCAAATTGCATATTTTTTATTTGGGCCTATGAATAAAATGTATATGTTGTTTTTCCTCCTCGAGTTTTAGCTCCATATTCTCCTATATCATATTATACTGTATGAGCCAATATGCATTTTTTTTGTGTACCTAAAGATTTAATAAACTGTCCAAAAAGGTATATATTTTTAAATGGAACAATTATTTCATGCATTCTGCACACAACTTCTCCAAATCGCTCCGTTACTTGTCTTTTCGATGCATATGCACACTCTTTAAAAACACAGCATGTACAGTATGTTTCCATGGCCACATGAAACTCAGATGTGTTAAAGCGCTTGAACGGCGTGACCGTGATTGTGTTTGATTGGAGAGGGCGTCCTGTGTGTTTGGGAGTCGTGTGTTCTCTCACGGTTTAGCAAGCCGAGCTGAAGCAGAGATGCCAGGGCTGTGATGATCATAAACACGAGGAGTCCCCCGCGCCGTCCCATCATGCCCACGGCAGGGCAGAGCACCACGCATGATGCCAGAGCAGCGCCCCCCATGGTGTAGTATTTGACATAGAAATTAGAGAACACGGAGTTCGGCTCGTCTTCCGTCAGGCTGCGTGCAAAGCAGTGGTGTATCCCGTAACCTGTCAGTCTGAAAGACAGAGACAAAAAGAGGGGTTTGGATGCTAGAGTTAAAGGGACAGTTCACCCTAAAATGAAAATTCGGCCATCATTTACTCACCCTCGTGCCTTTCCAAACCCAACCCTAAAAAAATCTCATCTTTAAAACACAAAAATAATTAATGACACCTTAGAGGTTTCTGTCCCTCCACTGAAAGTCCACGTCACCAAAACTTACAAGATCCTAAAGGGTCTATCAAATAAAGTGAATCTCTTCACAAGACTTTAATTCAATAGCTCAGTTCATAAGGAATCATTTTTATGACAACTTTATTGCATTTTCTAAGTTTTGGTTTTGGAAATGAGGGTGAGGAAATTACAGAATTAAATTTTACTACTTTAAAATCAGCAGAATGTTTTTCATAATTAATAAGCATCCTTTTTCACAGTCACACAGATGCATAAAGATATTTACGAGTTGACGCAGAGCACTACTATATTCTTCCACAGGTTCCTTGTGCCAACCATCTTCACAATGCATGTCTTCCTGTGTTGCTTTGGCAGGGCTTGGTTCAGCTCTGAAATCAATGCAGAAAACAAACAACTTAATCAAACATTTCAAAAAGAAAAATAGTGAAAGTGAAAGTGACATACGGCCAAGTATGGTGATATCATGCTCTGTATTTTACCCATCCAAACACACACACACACACACACACACACACACACACACACACACACACACCACACACACACACACACACACACACACACACACACACACACACACACACACACACACACACACACACACACACACACACACACACACACACACACACACACACACACACACACACACACACACACACACACACACACACGGAGCAGGGGGCATTTATGTTGCAGCGCTCGGGGAGCAGTTGGGGGTTCAGAGTCTTGCTCAAGGGCACTTCGTCGTGGTATTGAATCTGGAGAGAGCGCTGTACATTCACTCCCCCCCACCTACAATTCCTGCCGGCCCGAGACTCAAACCAGCAACCTTTCGATTACGAGTCCGACTCTCTACCATTAGGCCATGACTTCCCCATCATTCATTGCTGCTTATAGGACCGAGTAAAGTAAGCACTACATACTGCAATGAATACAGTTATGAATGAAATTGGCTTAGCTGTGGCACAGTCTGGAAAACGTCAGCAGATTGAAGTTACATTACAGCAATTATATTTTGATCAAAGATAATAAGGTCATATGCATGATTTAACCGCATACAAATAAGCCCATTAACATGCATTAAGAAAACAAATAGGGCATTAACATGCATTAAGAAAACTAATAGGGCATTAACATGCATTAAGAAAACAAATAGGGCATTAACATGCATTAAGAAAACAAATAGGGTCAATTTAGATTTAATGCTGACTTCAGCTCCTATTGGTTGTCACCGAAGAATTAAGTAAAAAACTCTTGTATTGTTGAAATGAATGCAATCAATGGTTGCAGCTTTCACACTCTGGATGACTAAAATCAAGGTGTAGTTACTAGGTTTTGCCTTTGTAGGGCACTTTTCTCCTGAAATGTTTGCACTGCCTGCAGTAAGAGCCACGAACACAACTAACTGTTGACTTTAGATGGTGCACGCCTCCGCCTGACGGGGACTCGGGTCTTGTAAATGGCGGATACGGGATAGACGTCAGGTTAGCTAAACCGGTTTTGTGTTCCTCAGAAGAATGGCATCCCAGTGTTGAAACAGCATGAGGAAGAATATAAATAATGGTGAATCACTTAGTCATTTAAATGCATTATGAGAAACAGGGAACAGGCCAACATTTGACCTGTTGTGCAGCCGGCGCATTTCGCTGAGAATGCAATTTTGCTCTTATTATATACCGATTATAAAAATGAAGCTTACACTAATTTGTGCGGATTAACCACACGGGCAAATGAGCAAGTTATGTGTAGAAATAGCCGTTTAATGCAAACAAGACCAACCACTCACCGTCCCATTTTGGGAAAATAAGACATAGAATAGCCTGTCAACCTTTCTTTGAAAGTCGTAAAACATTTCAGAATTATTTAATAAATTAAAACATGAGTTGAATGACGCCGCACTTTGTTGGCTATAGAATCTGAAGCGCCAACTGTTTGTATTTTGAGGATGTCAAAAACTACAAAATCTAAATCTAGAAGGAATTCTACACAGATTGATTTTTTTAATGGGAGGTTGTTTGTGATTGTTTTCTCCGACTGGTAAATTATGTTTTTAGTCATTTTGCGATTGTTCAGATATTTTGCAGCATGCATTTTTCCAATGTATTTGTGACCCTGGAGCACAAAAGCAGTCTTAAGTCGCTGGAGTATATTTGTAGCAATGTCCAAAAATACATTGTATGGGTCAAAATTAACGATTGGTTTAATTCCAAAAATCATTAGGATATTAATATCATGTTCCATGAAGATATTTTGTTAATTTCTTACCGTAAATATATCAAAACTTAATTTTTGATTAGTAATATGCATTGCTAAGAACTTCATTTGGACAACTTTAAAGATGATTTTCTCAATATTTAGATTTTTTTTGCACCCTCAGATTCCAGATTTACAAATAGTTGTATCTCAGCCAAATATTTTCCTAATCATATTTATATCCAATTTCTTGTCAAACTTGAAACTCAAGACTGGATTTGTGGTCCAGGGTCACATATCTTACCTAAAACATATTAAAGCTGTACGCTGTTGTGATCCACTAGTCCTAAACCTAATCATATTTTTCACATGATAAAGCTTATAAAAGTCCAGTGTGTCTTCTCTTTGCTTGTATACCTGTCATGAGCTCCTCTGCGTCCTCCTCTAGGTTGATGTTGTTCTTCTTGGCGACGCGCTCTATCATCCATTTGGAGCGATTGTACTGCTTCGTCGCAAGCAGCCAGCGCAGAGACTCCGGAAAAATCCTGAAGAAAGAAAACAGAAATACTTACTATATTATGATAACATCATATCAAACTACAGAGACTAATCGAATCTGTTCTGGGCTAAAAACAGAGCATCATTGATTTGCAGTAGTTTTTCATATGGAGACAAAATCCTTCTACTATCACAATATCTTATTTTTACATTTACATTAATGCATTTAGCAGACACTTTTATCCAAAGTGACTTACAGTGCATTCAGGTTATACATGTTTTGTCAGTATGTGTTCCCTGGGAATCGAACCCACAACCTTTTGCGCTGCTAACGCAATGCTCTACCACTGAGCCACAGTAACACTTCACTTTTTTTGTTAAAGCATCTGTTTTGTAAATTAATATATGTTGAACATAAGAAAATTGTAATATACAAATGTTACATATAGCATACTGTACATTTAAATCATGCACACTGACATTGTTCATTCATTTTTTAACGCCATGTCAACAGCAAGGCTATTTTCACGGGACAAACCAAGTGAAACGAGTTGCACAATTAACAGATTATAAGACAAAAATTCTAAAATACATACAGGGGATACTTAAAAATTAAAAAAAATGAAATAAATATATATATACACACACACTAGTTTGACAGTAAAGGCATGATGGTGGTTCTTCGCCGTTCCATAAATATCCATATGTAAGAATGACCTAAACGCCTCCTAGTAAAAACAACTTGATCGTGTTTAGATGTGAAAGTACTAAAAAAAACTTCTTATACTACGATTATTTTATATAGCACATTGCCAAAGCATTGATCTTATTCCATACCACGTTTTAGTAATATAAAAGTTAATTTGCATACTGACATGAGATGATATGCCATATTGTATGTTTTATAAAGCTGTTTTATTTTACACAAAGCAAGTCACCAGTTGAATTGCATTATGATAACCTGATTTTAGACAATTTTGCTCACATAATATATTAATCATGCTTGATAGTAAATGTAAATTAACAGTAAATAGTCAATTAATCATGTGCATTTTTACAATGGCCTCAGTACCGAAAACGTTTGCTTTTTTATGATTATTATTGTTTGAAGTATTCTATTTTTGTACATTTAAAATGTTATGTTTATCTGATGCAAAGCCCATTTTCAGCAGTCGTTACTCCAGACCACTATAAAAACCTTGTGTTATATAATCCTTCTGATGTGTTCATGTGGTTCTACATTTACATGATTCTTGCGCTTAATAAAGTGCAGAAACAGTGCAATGTCTTTTTTCAGCAGCTGAAGTCTTGAGTCCACTTGCAATTTCAGAGTCACTGTAAACTCGCTGTCAGCGTCAACAAGTCAAATTTTAGTTTTGAGAACAGCCAAACTCAAACTTATTTTTGAACATCCACGGCACAGTGCTTACCAGATATAGGACAGCATGAGTAAGAGAGGGCAGATTACAACTCCTTGCAGAATCTGCCAATCGTGACAGAGGACTGCCAGTCCCGGCATGAGCAACTGCCCCGCCAACGCCACAAAGTTTGCCACCATGGTCATGGAGAAACGCCATCCCGGCAGACACAGCTCTATCCCTGCAGACAAGAAAACACATCCAACATTAGAGTCAGCTCATACAGAGACCTTAATAACTGCAACATTCGAGTGATTTTTCACTGGGGTGTTGGAATTTAAACTGAGCTTTTGTCAAATCTAAAAATGGAAGAGTGATTTAATAAAAGATTCCAATGTATTAAATGCTATTTTTATCATTATTATTATCAACAATCACCATAATTCTTCTCCAAATAGTATAGGTCATTACTTAAAACCACCCGCTTTTTGCAATTGCAAAGCAATGCAGCAACTTGCCATGTTATACAATTTTAATTCTGTGTGTATTTTATGATTTAAAGGGATAGTTCACCAAAAATAAGGAAACGGCCATCATTTACTTGTATGAGTATGAAACCTGTATGAGTTTCTTTCTTATCTTGAAAACAGTTGATGCTAGCCATTGACTTTCATAGTATGGGGGGAAATACAATACATTGGAAGTCAATGGTACCAACTACTGTTACCAACATTCTTCAAAATATCTTATTTTGTGTACAACAAAACTAAAGAAAGGATTGGGGCAAGTCAATTATGACAATTTAAATTTTTAGGTGAACTATCCCTTTAAGGCACATTGCAAATGCCATATTTCATAATTGACATAACATTATGCAAGCTTTTAAAGAAATGTTTAACCATATTAGCTACAGTATCTCACAGAAGTGAGTACACCCCTCACATTTTTGTAAATATTTTATTATATCTTTTCATGTGACAACACTGTATAAATGGCACTTTGCTACAATGTAAAGTAGTGAGTGTACAGCTTGTATAATAGTGTAAACTTGCTGTCCCCTCAAAATAACTCAACACACAGCCATTAAAGTCTAAACCGCTGACCACACAAGTGAGTACACCGCTAAATGAAAAGGTCCAAATTGGGCCCAAAGTGTCAATATTTTGTGTGGCCACCATTGTTTTCCAGCACTGCCTTAACCCTCTTGGGCATGGAGTTCACCAGAGCTTCACAGGTTGCCACTGGAGTCCTCTTCCACTCCTCCATGACGACATCACGGAGCTGGTGGATGTTAGAGACCTTGCGCTCCTCCATCTTCTGTTTGAGGATGACCCACAGATGCTCAATAGGGTTTAGGTCTGGAGACATGCTTGGCCAGTCCATCACCTTTACCCTCAGCTTCTTTAGCAAGGCAGTGGTCGTCTTGGAGGTGTGTTTGGGGTCGTTATCATGCTGGAATACTGCCCTGCGGACCAGTCTCCGAAGGGAGGGGATCATGCTCTGCTTCAGTATGTCACAGTACATGTTGGCATTCATGGTTCCCTCAATGAACTGTAGCTCCCCAGTGCCGGCAGCACTCATGCAGCCCCAGACCATGACACTCCCACCACCATGCTTGACTGTAGGCAAGACACACTTGTCTTTGTACTCCTCACCTGGTTGCTGCCACACACGCTTGACACCATCTGAACCAAATAAGTTTATCTTGGTCTCATCAAACCACCGGACATGGTTCCAGTAATACATGTCTTTAGTCTGCTTGTCTTCAGCAAACTGTTTGTGGGCTTTCTTGTGTATCATCTTTAGAAGAGGCTTCCTTCTGGGATGACAGCCATGCAGACCAATTTGATGCAGTGTGCGGTGTATGGTCTGAGCACTGACAGACTGACCCCCCCCCCCCCCTCCCTTCAACCTCTGCAGCAATGCTGGCAGCACTCATACGTCTATTTCCCAAACACAACCTCTGGATATGATGCTGAGCACGTATACTCAACTCTTTGGTCAACCATGGCGAGGCCTGTTCTGAGTGGAACCTGTCCTGTTAAACCGCTGTATGGTCTTGGCCACCGATCTGCAGCTCAGTTTCAGAGTCTTGGCAATCTTCTTATAGCCTACGCCATCTTTATGTAGAGCAGCAATTGTTTTTTCGGATCCTCAGAGAGTTCTTTGCCATGAGGTGCCATGTTGAACTTCCAGTGACCAGTATGAGAGAGTGAGAGCGATAACACCAAATTTAACACACCTGCTCCCCATTCACACCTGAGACCTTGTAACACTAACGTGTCACATGACACCGGGGAGAGAAAATGGCTAATTGGGCCGAATTTTGACATTTTCACTTAGGGGTGTACTCACTTTTGTGGCCAGTGGTTTAGACATTAATGGCTGTGTGTTGAGTAATTTTGAGGGGACAGCAAATTTACACTGTTATACAAGCTGTACACTCACTACTTTACATTGTAGCAAAGTGTCATTTATTCAGTGTTGTCACATGAAAATATATAATAAAATATTTATAAAAATGTTAGGGGTGTACTCACTTTTGTGAGATACTGTATTTTTCCTTCCAAAATAGCAAATTCAGTTTGTGCAGAACATTATAACATTGCGTAAAACATTTGCAAATAAAACACTGTTTTCATCCCATGTGTTCAAGAGAACAAAACTGTCCCTTCATTGGAAACTGGTGCAAAGTATTAACAATAAAAACGAAAGTTGCTGCTAATGCCTAAATACTTTCCTACATAATCATTAAATCAAATTATCTGTTGAGGCACATTTTTTGCTGCACATCAAGAAAAGTATTATTTAAATGTGTTTCCATTGTTATTACGTTTTTATGCAGTATCCTAAAACACATGGATGGAAACAAAGCCATATCAATTTACAGTATCTTTCTGTAAAAGACCCAAAACTGCTCATAATGTTCTACAGACACGGTTTCAGAGATGTTCCTTTACTTAAGGGATCTTAAAACAACTATATAATGCATGCATGTCATCTGGCCTGTCATCTGTCTGCAATTAATTCTCATTAGTATTCATAACGCAGAAGCACATGGCTGGTCTTCAATGACAGACCAGTACTGCAATATCAAATGATGGCAAAACCACAGAACAGACAGCAGGGTCTGACATGGGTGAGCGCTTTGGGTTTGAGCTTTCCAAGGTGAACACAGGGACTGCTCAATCCTTCAGAAAAGCCCAGAATATCAATGAGCAGCACGTCCCACAGGAACTGAATCATGCTCTGTGCTCAAAGACACATCTCAGTCGTGAAGCTGAAAGCACTGTTTCTCAGCGAGATGAAGAGCAGCATTACTAACACATCACAACTACGAAACCTATCTGTAAAAGCAAAAATCTACTTTTTTTCCTAATCAATAATTTCACACAAAAAAAAAAATCACGTTTGAAATCATATAACGACAATGTAACTATTAATTATTTTAGAAGTATTAGCTTGAATCATAGAAACATGAAAAACGGTTGCATTGAATGTCACAAAAAAGTATTTTAGATTAACTACGTTCAAATTAACTATTTTAAGATTTAAAAGTGGAAAAGACGACTTCACAGAACAGAACACCTTTGTCCACAGCAGTGCTAGTATAATTATTTCAATAATTATTTTGAACTGTTTATGTTTTATTTTAATGACATTTTTAGTTATTTTAGTACATCAAGTATCCATAATATTCCCAACAAGCAACTATTATCAATAAAAAGTCTGAGAAAAGTAACATTGCTTTCCGAAACTCAAATGAAAGTGGAAATGACATCCCAAAAATTGCGTCTTCAAACATTTAATGGACATGTCAATCTTTTGTGTTCATTTTGATTATAATGTGCAGTGGTGTAGTCGGGGCCATGCAAGTATACGCCGTAGTCAGGGTGCGTATTACGTACTACTAAGGATAAATATTTTCGTATACCCTCGGTATTACCCATTTCTTCGCAAGTCCGTAATCTAGCTTCTCCTATAATGGTGTTCAATACAGTTTGAAACTCGTGATTCTAAGGATTGTTGTAATTGGTGCATTGCATATACTATAGTATAGTTACCTTTTCCCGCCATTCTTTGGTCCGCTGCAGAGCGAAGTGTCCGCTAATGCATTGTGTTTCAATGCAATACGAGTTTGGCAAACTGTGAGTCTCATGGGACATTCCCAGTGTCGAGTAGTGGCCGAAGGAGGAACTGACTCTAAAGTGTATGGCTTAAAATAATCTTTATACACGACACAAAAAAGCAAATACTCCAAAAGTGTGAACTTCGCTCCATGCAATGCATCCGCCAGCCACGCGCAATGTTTAAAGTGACAGAATAAACAGGCAAGTCGCTTCATTCATTCAGATGTGACAGAATTATTGTTATAGTCGTGTTTTATATGAGAACATTAAAGGTTCTGTAGTGATGCAGCCACAACTCCAAAAGTGTAAACCGCATGAAGAGGTGTAAATGGAAAACACCAATAGGCCTAAAGTGATCTGCCCTCCAAAAGTGCTTGGACACGCCCTAGAGAAGTGGGGTTTGGGACAATATTTGCATGAATCCTTATTTAATTGTGATAATGTGTGCATAAACTATGAGAAAACATAAAGGTTCTATTAGTGATGCACTCACAACATATGGAAACTAAAAATGGGCTAAACAAGCAATTTGATTTGGTAAGAGCATTTTGTGACCTAAATTGTGTTCTAATTGGTTAATTGTATTCTAAACTTAATTGGCAATCAATTGTTGAAGCCATTAAGGTGTGCTGACCCAAACATATTTTAAAACCCTGGGCCAAGTAAACGCAAGGGACATGTCTGACCTTTGACATGTGTTATTCTTAATATTGTTGAAGCCATTAAGGTGCTGGCCTATTGTTGCCTACTAAGTAAAATTACCTTCCTAACAATACAATCAGTGTATAAATGCAGAAAATAAAACATTAAATTCAATGTTGGGGGCGACTGGGTAATAGTAAACCACTTTTTTATTTAGGACTACACCACTGATAATGTGTGTCCTGAAACTAAATTACAATACTGATTCAGTCTGCAAAAAATAAAGACAGTAAACAAACAGTACTTACTGTAAGGAAGTAAAACATAGTTTTTCTACAAATACAAATTAATTTCTTAGTGAACAGATTGTGATTTCAGCTAAATACAAGAGCTCGTCTTTCTGAATAGTTTGTCTACTGTTAGTTTTTTGCACATAGTTGGTTTTGCTTTTGCAGAGCGAGTGTCAAGCAGATAATGCACTTGTGGTTTTGCAGATTTGGAAGATTTAATGGTTTCAAGTACCACTTTCAGTGAAAAAATTTAAATAAAATTGTCATCATTTTTATTCCCAGTGAGGGACTTCAATAACATTTTGTGAAAATAAAATACAGGTTAATGGAAGGTCTGACTCTAAAGTGTATGGCTTAAAATAATCTCTAAATGATACACACACAAAAAAGACAAACTATGCAATAATTATTAACTGCTCGTAAACACAATTCTAGCCACATGGCATGTTTATGTGACAGAATAAATGGCAGGTTTGTACATCA
Organism: Ptychobarbus kaznakovi; assembly: GCA_027422405.1. Classification (NCBI taxonomy): domain Eukaryota; kingdom Metazoa; phylum Chordata; class Actinopteri; order Cypriniformes; family Cyprinidae; genus Ptychobarbus; species Ptychobarbus kaznakovi. The sequence continues at coordinate 21,062,902 of CM049805.1, forward strand.
ATGACCAGTTTATCATCATCATGTCAATTTATAAGCATGTTAAAGTGTGGCCACAAATTGTGTTTTATTGAGAGTGAAGCTTACTGATGAAACATCACTCTTGGAAATGTGCAAATGTGTCAATGGAAATGAGTAAATGTGTATGCCATGAGTGCTTTTCACCGTGTGTGTGTGTGTGGGGGGGTAATACTTCTCACCGCCAAGTTGTTTTTGATAAAAGTGTCTGCTAAATAAATAAATGAGAAACCAATAAAGCTTAATAAAATATCAGAAATAACAATCAGTAATGCACTGATTGATAATGAATTGTATCATTATTTATCATCAAACCAGTAATCGTTACATCCCTATGTTACTCCCTAAAAAATTGACTAATTGCGTTACTTAGGCTCTGTTTACACTTGCGCATTTGTTTTAAAACAGCGTTTTAAAATGAAAATGATCCTCGTCTACACTGGCGTTTCCGCTGTGTTTCAGAAACAATCTCCGTCTACACTACACAACCTAAAACGCATGTCACATGACCATTCATGCAGGTACAACAATAGATATGTATAGGTAGAGTCCTATTATTTAGATGTCGGACGCGTCTGCGTACTTGGAGCGCATATCTATACATATCTATGGGTATAACAACGAGCATGCTGTTTTTGTTTACACGGTCATCAAAGATACGCAGAGCAAATGTGGGCAGCCACGCCATAGTTTTCAAAAGTCTCCGTTTTGCTCCGTTTACACTGAAAACGCAATCCAGGAGTTTTCAAACTGAAACAGGGTCAACAGCGCTTTCAAAAGTCTCCATTTCCGAGGGTAGAAAACGTACTCCGTTACGTACAACGCTAGGGGAAACTCCTTTTGGTTTGTGCAGTGCGCTGAAAATGAACCAATGGCTCGGCAGTGAAGCTGCACAGCCTATGGCTGGAAAGCCCGCCAGAATGGGCGGGGTATCTGGCTATATAATGCGGGCATTCGCCAAGGCTCCTCAGGTTATTTCGACAGAAGCGACGATGGAGCCGTGCAGCCGCATAGTACGGCAAATTACGCAGTACTCGTTCCGTATCTCAGGGAACCAAGGTTACGTTAGTAACAGAGAACGTTTCCTATCGATACTACACTTCGTACTGAGTCTTATTAAGATGCTAGGGGAACCAGTATAATACCGCCGTGTCTATGCTAGGGGAACGATCAACACTTGAACTTGACTTAGGCACCAAGAGGGGCCCAGAGGGACCTAGCATTGTACAGAGAAGCCCTGCAGAAGGTAATAGGATCAAACTCATAGAGGTCGACCCCGGCCTTGAGTAATCATCCTAAAGTCTGTACAGCCTTGGAGCCTCTATTGAGGGCCAAGAACGTACAAGAATGCAAACGCCCATACTTGTTTGTCATATGACAAGAGTGAGCCCGTTATGCAGAAAGGACCCGGGCCTGTAAGGCTGGAACTTCCAGATTATAAAACCTGGCAAATGTGGACGGCGAGGCCCAGCCGGCCGCCACACATATCTCTGCAATGGACACACCGCTAGACCACGCCCAGGACGAGGCGATGCCTCTAGTCTAGTGGGCTCTTACTCCCATAGGGCAGTGTTGGCCCAAAGAAGAGTATGCTAGTGTAATAAGGTCAATTATCCATCTGCATAGTCTTCGCTTTGTGACCGGAGACCCTTTGGTGTGACTGCCAAAGCATACACACAGGGCTGTTCTGACTGCCTAAAAGGGGCGGAACGCTCTATATAAATTCTCAACGCCCTGACAGGGCAGAGTAGATTCAACCCCTGGTCTTGCTCCAAAATAGGAAGTGCCAAGAGAGTTATCACCTGCGCTCTGAACAGAGTCGAGAGCACTTTAGGTATGTACATCTATATGAGTGTGTGAGGCTGCTATAGCTGCTACATAGACCTTGAGCATGGAAGGCGAGCGACCCTTTTCCAACAGCTCTTGCAAGAAGGACAATATCAACGATATGTCACATAAAACTGGGTCTATGTAAAAGGACCCAATGTTCACAACAGTATTTTTCCACAAACACTCTGCCGTCCGCACCCGGAACTGAACGGGGCGCTAGGAGGCATAACAGAGGCTTTTTGAGGGGTGGTCCGGCTGCAGCGGGAATTAGCCTTTTCCTCTTCCTGTCCCTTCGATAGGAAAAATGCCTGAGGCATGCTAAATATGGGTCGTTTTAAATATAAATTTGCAGCACTATGTTACTTGGAACTATTTTCATTGATGATATAGAGCATAATCATACAGGTTTATTGATCTGTCCCCGAAACTCCCCTTATAATTATTAATAGCTTCACTCTCCTTATCGGTGGGTGGGTCTGGCAAATGTGATACAAGCGGCAATGAGTATAATAATTATTAATAGGCGGGAAATTCAAGCTTGGTTCTCTGCTTGGAATGATGCGCTTTTTCCGGCCCGGAGTGAAGAGCGGGGAGTGATTACTGGTGGCGTGCTTTAATCCACTCCAGCTTTTTCTCAGGCGCTGAATACATCTTGGGGCGACTATTTACGAAAATTATGAAAAGTGAATTTAAGAAGGAGGGAACAGTGGAGAGAGGAACGTGCAGGCTTTGAGCTGGTGTGTGAGCGCTTAAGGTTATAACAGGAAGTGTCTTAAAATTATGTATTTAAGGAATTTCCTGTAACACATGGACGTCGTCTCGACTTCAGGTGTGGCCGAACGTGGACACCGGTATTTTACAAATTATATCATAAGAGGGATATTGTGATGACTTCTCTCTTCATTACATTCTACTAGTTCAGTGAAGCCCTCTACCTGCGCTGGGTCCAGCACTATCTTGGGCCGGGGTCCCTGACCTTCGGTGGTGGGTCTGGCCAAACGGCGGGGCTTGGGCTTGGTGCTGGCTGAGGCCGGTGGGGGAGAAGCTGGGGAGCGCTTAGGCGAGGAACGGGCGGCGGGGCTTGGGCTTGGTGCTGGCTGAAGAGCTGGTGGCGAAGCCCTTATCCGCAGAAGCAGTCCGGGGATCTCATCCATCTCAGTCAGGTTCAACCACGGATGGCGCTCGAGCACCACTAAACTGGCTATGGATCTTTTGCCTTCCAGGCAATGGCCGTGGGCAGGCAGAGATGCGCGGCCACTGACTCATCCAGGGGAGGCAGGCAGTCCTATCCGTTTTATTCTGCGTCATCGACCAAAGTGAGGGCGGAGGAAGAAGCACGTAGATTTGGTGATCTCGTCGTGGACCTCTGGGAAGAATAGCGAAGCTCGTTGATGAGGGAAGAATGCAAGGGGGCAGGGCAGGGTTGTGGTATGAGCCCGACAGCTCCTCCGCATCTGAAGCCGCCAATGACAGGCTGTCGTCCATCTCGCCGTCATCGCTTCCACCGAATAATACCAGATCGCCCGCTGCCGCAGAGGGATGCTGGTCCGGGCGGGTTAAGAGAATGCGTGAAAACTCTCAGTGGGGAGAGAGTGAGGTACGTGGGGGTACAGCTGGCGTACGCTCACTCATCTCCGAGCGCTGAGATCCCCTGCCCCGCTGCTTTTTCCTGTCAGGTCCCTGGGAGTTCAGAACTACAATATCATCATGTTTACACAGTCCACACAATGCCACTGCACTTTCTCTCAACACAGGTACAGGAGAGCTGTCAGTCAATACATGAGAAAACAAAGGAACTGAAGTTACTTGGAAAGAAAAGTAATCTGATTATGTGACTTGTGTTACTCAATGCATTACACCCAGCACTGTTCACAGTATCACGGTTTTACTGCAGTTTTGATCAGAATAAATGCAGCCTTGGTGAGCTTACCTTCAGCAAGGCTTCACTAAAAACATTTAAAAATCATATTTTGCAAACGTCAGTGTCTCAACTGAAACTGAACCTCCTAAATGAACCTCTTTTCTCTTGCTTTTGGAAAACCTTCACGTCTACCCTCCCTTAAAATGCTGCCTATGAAGGCTGCTTACTAGGTTTTGGAACAAAGCCAGAGAGAGAGAGCGAGAAACTTAAGCTTCTTAACCCATCTGATCCAAATCCCTCATGCACGTTCCCACAGCTCAGCAGCTCCATGCACACTCTTAACTAGCTAAACGAGGACATACAATACATTTCTATTGTTTTAATAAAGCTAATGACTACACATAATCCTAATCCAAACCATGATGATATATCAAGAGTTGTCTGTTATTGAACTTGATGGAGTCTGTGGCTGAGAATCCTAACTGTCCACCAGCAGAGGGCGCCGTGAGGGATCAGGGTTGTTTGTCTGTTTGAGCCTGAGGCTGACATTATGACCTTCCCCTGTCACATGAGTCACTCATGGCTCCCTGCCAGTATGTCACACATTCAAATGCATTCTATGCCAGGACTGCTGGCTTTCTGTGTCATGGAATGACATGAGGGTTTTCAAACCAGTAGAGAATGGCACTAGTAATGCAGTGGCCATGAGTCTGATTCTCAGGGAATGCATGGACTGATAAGTGAAGCTGTTGGCATCTGTAAGCACATGTATAATGTTTTAGCAGTGCGTCTGCAGAGAGAAAAGGGAGAGTGTAATAGGAGAAAAACCACAGGGTCACACCTGCTGTTAAATGTGGTGGTCTGGGTCAAAGGTCACAGATAAACAGCTGTTGATGCAGCTCTGAAGAACACGATCTCAGCACAACCATTGAACTTTACTCCAATCAGTATACAAAACACTGACGCCACATCTTCTCTGATTACAGCAGAGCTAAAGATTTGAGAACAAACAAGCAAGAAAGAAACAAATTAATTCTGGTCTGTTTCGCAAACGAATCATTCTTTTGAACCGGTTCTTTTTAGTGAACTCAGTTCACTGAATCAGACTGAGCCGTCTGAAACAGCTCGAGCAGCACAGATCTACAAGTTACTCGATCAAAACTGACTTTCAGACTCCGACTCTAAATGAGTGAACTGATTCAGAGAAAACGGTTTGACCCGGACCGAAGACTGATGAGCTGCTGATATGTGCATGCGTGAACCAAACACTCGAACGAAGCTCAACGAAGGGGTTTATCACCATTTATGTAAAAACGTGAGCTGATGAAGACATGCAAAACCATGTTTCTCGTGATTATTGGGTGCTTTAACAATATAATGGGTATTCGTTAGTTACATCATTGTGTGATTATGTAAACAAACTGGCGAATCAGTTATTTGAATCAGTTCACTATAACGAACTGTCCGAAAGAGTCAGTTCATAGAAAAGAATCAGAACTTCTCCGTTTCTGGTTTTCTTCCCCTGAGTCTCTGGATTACAGGTAATGTTGAAAACAAACCAATTATTTCACTTCATAAAACCTCAATATATCGCCAGGAGCCATTGTGTTGCCTGATATGCTTTTTTGACTCTCAAAGGGATGGGATAAAAGAGGACCACGGTTTCAGCTAAAAACCTTCTTTACTGTACTGAAGAAAAACAAGGAGGGCCTGAGGAGGAGTAAATTAACAGGAATTTTTTTTTTGGGTGAACTATCCCTTTAATTACAAAAGCAACAAACAAAATGCAATAATAAGTCATAAATGATTGCACTGAATTGTACATGTTTCATTTTTAGATTTGACCATTTATCATCATTAGAGATGTTCGTTTCAAAAATGACCCAAAAGCAGGTTAAAGCAGGTTATCCAGGTAAGTTTGGGCTTATTTTGAGACAATTCTGGGTTGTTGCTATAACAAAGAACTTTGCTGCATGGCTGATTTGCTCTAATACAAGTTCACAGAAATAATCGGCTGTGAGCACAATGATGCCATTTAAAAGTGATATAGAGGTATTTTTTATTAAATATATTTATTACAATAATTCATGCACAACACCAATTTATGAGTTATGCAGGGAACTGAGTTTCAGACAAAGGCCAGTCATTTCAGCTCAAAATCTACAGTAGGTCTGTATCTAAAAGGCATTTTCACTGGATCATGATTTGTGATTTAATCATGAAATCTGGATGTCTTCAAAGGGCACAGACATGCATATTTCCCCAGCATCTGTGTTTGCTAATCTAATCCCATAAAGACTGTCATCAGCTATTCAAACTGTCACTGACCCTAGTCAATCACGGACATTAGGACACTGTGTGCATTGAAAGCTCTGTGCTCAGGCACACATGATTGAATCAGTGCACTCATTAGATAGTGTTTCCAAGGATGAGAGATATTTAACACTGGTGTGTGAAATTCAGCTGCAGTCATCTCAGCCACCACAAATAATCAAGTCTGTGACTGATTCTGTTATCCTGGGATATCATGCATCAGAATACATCCACAACAATAATGACGTAGTTTAACAGAACATTCAAATGTTCATGAATACGAATGATTCATCAAACATTTAAGCTGCATGCTGCTAATGATCTGTTAAGCATAACAATGTTTCTTAATGTTATTAAAGTATTAATAGCATAACTTCTATAAACAGAACATTATGGCTGGAGTCTGTAAGCTGTAATAACTCTCACTCAAGGCTCATGAGTATAAATTATGCTACATGATGTTCATAGGCCAAACATATAAGCGTTGCTACCACTGATCTATTATAGAGAACTGGATTGCTCATATATCACCACCATATTGTTATTCCCTAGTATTCCCATGCATTATATTGAATTAATAGGAAATCATATGATTTAAATGAGAAAACATGACTGTTCTCATATCTGAAGTCTCTCATTTTTACTAATGTCCTAAGCATGCAAATGCTTATTTGTTTAAAGTCTGGAATTTGACTTGCTTATTAATATGTTCCATTCATATTCATCACAGTAGTGAACATCAGAACAGCTGATGGACGAGACATCTCAACATATATTACACAAATGTACAAGTGTGCATTCTGAAATCTGATTAAAGATGTATGCTTTGTAATTGTAACGTTATTTACAGTGTTTGTCTAATTATGTTGTCCTGTAATATTGTTTTTATTCATACCATAGGCTAACTGCAAATGTTTCAACAATGATTTGATTAACAGCATGCATTATGAAGCAGTTAATGATTTAACTTCAATTCAAATACATTCATAACACTTCACTTCTATTGAATCTGTTATTCTAGTAAAACTTCACATACTTTGCATGATCTTAAAGACTCTGAAATTGATCAGGGAATCTGAATCAGGGAATAAAATACATAAATCAAATAACGCCGACTGCGTATGGACTTAAAGACATGAAGCTTTTTTCCAAGATCATGCATGGTAAACTTAGATTTTTAATACAATATATTGCAATATAGTAACTTATATATATTAAGGCTTCCAAGTCTTCATTACTTATATTGCTGGATCTGTCCTCTGCTTTTGATACGGTCAGAACCAGATCCTCCTGTCAACCCTATTGAGAAAGGGCATCTCAGGAACCGCACTCCAGTGGTTTGACTCTTACCTCTCAGATAGGTCTTTCAAAGTATCTTGGAGAGGTGAGGTATCCAAGTCGCAGCATCTAGCTACAGGGGTGCCACAGGGCTCAGTTCTTGGACCACTTCTCTTTTCTGTCTACATGGCTTCACTAGGTTCTGTCATTCATAAACATGGCTTTTCATATCACTGCTATGCTGATGACACTCAACTCTACCTCTCATTCCATCCTGATGCTCTGACGATAGCTGCTTGCATCTCAGCATGTCTAGTGGACATTTCTAGCTGGATGAAGGACCATCACCTTCAACTAAACCTAGCTAAGACAGAACTGCTTGTTGTTTCAGCAAACCCATCATTTCATCACAATTTCACCTTCCAATTAGGCTCATCAACCATAACTCCTTCAAAAACAGCCAGAAACCTTGGAGTTGTGATTGATGATAAGCTGAATTTCTCAGACCACATTACTAAAACTGCCCGGTCCTGTAGATTTGCATTATATAATATTAAGAAGATCAGGCCCTTTCTCTCGGAACATGCAACACAACTCCTTGTTCAGGCTCTTGTTCTGTCCAGACTTGACTATTGCAATGCTCTCTTGGCAGGTCTTCCAGCCAGTTCCATCAAACCTCTACAATTAATCCCAAACGCTGCTGCAAGATTAATCTTTAATGAGCCGAAAAGAACGCACGTCACACCTCTGTTCATCAATTTGCACTGGCTACCAATAGCTGCTCAATGCATTAAATTCAAGGCATTAATGTTTGCCTACAGAACCACCTCTGGCTCTGCACCCCTTTATCTAAATTCATTACTTCAGACTTATATGCCCTCTAGAAGCTTGCGTTCTGCAAGTGAACGACGCATTACTGTACCATCCCAAAGAGGCACAAAATCACTTTTCACAGACTTTTTCATTTACTGTTCCCATCTGGTGAATGACCTCCCTAACTCAATCCGAGCAGCTGAATCCTTACCCATCTTCAAGAAACAGCTAAAAACACATCTCTTCCATCTTTATTTGACCCTCTAACTCTAGCACTCTCTATTCTCTTTTTTATTTAAAACACACACACATTTGACTCTCTATCAATTGCATATTTATTCTCTAACTGCTAGCTTTTCTTGTAAAACTAACACTATCTTGTTTCTATATTCTATATACTCGTTTTCTTAATAAAAAAATTATTAAAAAATAAAAAAACACCTTCCTACGTGTACTGCGTTTGGCTAACCAGGACTTGTAATAGCACTTGCATGTTGTTGCTCTTTGTTGGTTTTGATTGCTTCTATAATGTCCTCATTTGTAAGTCGCTTTGGATAAAAGCTTTGCTAAATGACTAAATAAAACATATATATATATATATATTAAATAAATATATATATATATATATAATATATATTATATAATATATATAATAATATATTAAAAGATTTATATATATATATATAATAAATTAAAATAATTATTAAATAATATAAATTATATTAATATAAATATATATAAATATATACATGTAAATGCATGAAAATATTTTCAAAATATATACTGTATGTGTGAATTTATATATACATAATAAATATACACAGTACACACACACATGTAAACAAAAACTTTTAATTTGGATGCGATTAATCGCTTGACAGCACTAATATATTCACGTTTAATATTTCCTGCATACTTACATAAAGACATATATTTGGTCTTGGATCAATTACCTGTGTCGTCAGTATACACACCCACCTTAATTTCAATATATCACTTATCCTGGCCAGAAAGACCATCAACATTACAGATTAAATATGAAGTAACAATTAATTTACATGCATATATCCTAAAAAAAATTATATCTTATACATGATACATATATCCTAAAACATCTAATCCTGTGCGAGAGATACGCTTCGAATCGGGTGATTTGAGATTTTGGTTGTTAAGGAATAGCAATATGGCTGCTCAAACACTTCCTTTAGCTTCACCGCCTAATGGCAGTTTAGAATTATATGAATTAATTATATTCTGTAAATTCTATTCTCTGAATTCTAGAATTCTCTAAGCTCAGCACTGAAAGCCTTACTATGATGAAGGCATAGTTATTGATAAAGAAAATGTAGCTGCTTGAGCCATGTCTTCATGTGTTGCAGCATTATTTAATAACGCAGTGGAAATACAGACTGTCGTTGTCCAGGCTAGATTGGCCATTTCTCTCTCTTGCCTGTGTGTTTTGTTTCTTACTCTGAGCTGGCCGTGATCCCCGCTCCTCTTGTGTTGAGTTGATTCACAGCCGCCTTGACCTTAATTATTCCCACCTGTCCTTGTTCTCTGGCACTCATCTCTCTCTTTTATATTCTCATCTCGTTCTCAGTTATTTGGTGAATCATTCCAGCTCCAGCATGTTGATCTAGCCTAGTCTTGTTTCTCTCATCTGTTTGAATTCTTGTCTGCGTCTTCATTCTATGGGTGTAGTTGAACAGATAGAGCTCTTCTCTTGTATTGTTCCTGTTGGATTCTCTCTCTGGATGTAGATTAACTGTCTAGTCCTGTCTAGTCTAGTCCTTGTCTAGTTACTCTTGAGTGTTTCTGTTTTGATTTGCTCTCAGCCTCCAGATTTTTCTAGCTGCCTCTGTTGTGAGCTATTCAATGGGAATCAATCGTTCTTTTTGGACAAATCAATGTTTGATATGTGAACATAGCCATTAGCAAAAAACAAACAAACAACAACGTCTTTAAAGGGGCAGTTCACCCAGAAATCTAAATTCTGTCATGTATTAACCCTCAAGTTGGTCCAAATCTCTCAGAGTTTCTTTCTTCTGTTGAACACAAAAGAAGATATTCTGAAGAATGTTGGAAACACACAGTTGCTGGTAACCATTGACTCCCACACAATATTTTTCCCCAGACTATGGAAGTCAATGGCTACCATCAACTGTTTTGTTACCAATATTCTTCACAATATCTTTTGTTCTAATTTTTTTCATTTTTGGGTGAACTATCCCTTTAAGACCAAGGTAAGCCGTTGCAAGCAGGTTGTTTTGGCAGTGGGCGGGACTAATGCGGAAATCAGTGATCCCATTGGCTAGTGCTCATCTTTCATTGTCCATGTTTGATTTGATTAAAACTGTTTGGGAAAATGCAGACTTGATATTCATAAGCTCAACAATATGGGAGAGACACCGAGCTGCTGTTAACACACAATCCACCTGGAGAAAGACATGATCAAGAAGTCATCATCTTTGACTACTATAGTAAGTTAATGTTGTTAGATACTACAATTTACATGTCTACCTATCCTCTCTAATAAAGGATTTGAACTCCTCATCTTGACTTTCTGTCCACAGATCTGGCCTATTCGGTCCAGGCTGACTATATTAACAACAGCTTGAGAGAGACTCCTCTTGTCTGTCAGTATGTTTCCATCACCCTGTTTTAATGCACATTTTGAAGTATCACATCAGAAACCAGTAATGGAAACGCCAAATTTCCAATAAAAATCCCTTAATTCGCAAAAAGGTTTTTACACTCGCTTGAGGTGGTTTTTGACTTGTGCGAAAAGGGTTAATACGAAAAATGGGAGATGGAAACACATTGGCCAAATAAATTCCTCCATGAGCATCAAAAAAGTCACGTGACTGTGCGCTGTTAGGGTTAGATTGTCAAAGCCTCCCAGAACTTTCTGCTACTCCTGCGTTCCCAAACAGCCAGCAAGCAAAGACCACATTTACTTAGTTTCGTCTGCTCGCTCTGAGGTGCAAGTATTTTATTATTCATGAAATCATATTCAGTGGCTTTTTTTCTCAGTGATATAGTGGCAGTCTATCAGGAAGTGACTGTTTTGTTTTCTTTGACTCGTTGGATCACAAATGTGTTATGCGATATTCCAATTTTGCGTTGAAGTTAAATGTGTAAATTTGGATGTAAACCCATCTAGTGATGGGTAATATGAGAGTAGAGCTTCCTGATGTTCATATCTTTTATATGCACTCAAAAGGTTACATACTCTTATGCCTGACTGATGATGAGAAGGGTCCCACACAAATTGCATACTTGCGAAACAAGCAGCAAATTTGCAAGCAGGGCCGGATTTATGTATACGCATTCTAGGCACATGCCTATGCTCGCTCATCCGGGGGGGGGGGGGGGGGGGGGGGGTGGGGGGGGGGGGGGCAAGGTGGGGGGGGGGGGGGGGGGGGGGGATTATTGCAAACAAAATTAAGAGAGATATATATAATATATTTTTTTTAAACTATGGGCAATCTACAACAGTAAAGAACCAAAACCCCAGAAGACAAAATATAACCAATAGGGTAAAAATGACAAATTATTTCCATGTTTTCCACATTTTTATTACAGAAATTGGGATTTCTCCTGTTCTCATTCTCCGACACACACACACACACACACGTGGAGACGTGGACAGAAACTTGTTCAATTATCAATAAAATAGTTTTGCAGCTGAAAAGCTACATGACATTTCTTAGTAGCGAGGTTCTTGAAGCAGTTCAACTTAAAGATTCGCTATTAGCAGAGACGCTCCTGCTGAACACTGCTAAGAGATGCACAGACGCAGGTATTCACACGCGCTCTCTAATAACTGCATTAGCCTGCACATCAATAGCGCAAGTCTCTGTAGCTCAAAAATGACATTTTGGAATTTGCAACAGAATTTTTGGGATGAGGAATGTAAGAAATTACTTCAACACACACAAGATTTCAGGACGGAAACGTGACAGATGTCTTGAAATAAATCATCTGAACAATGTCTTGAGGTGTGGTTGTGACTCCACTCCATCCGTTAAAATTATTAGAAAAATAATGCACTCCCGAAGTGTAATATGGGTACGACGCCGGAGCCTATTAATGGAACGGTTCTCAAAGAAAGCACTACAATCGATCTTTATTGAATGAACATCGCTTATTGCTATAGAAAACTGTAACGGTTTCCACTGATTACTAAATATTTTTGTTTGCTGGGGTGGTAATATATATTAATAAGGAAGGTGGGCGGGCCCAATTTTTTTTGCCTATGTCACGATAAGAGGTAAATCCGGCTCGGTTTGTAAGTGCATTCTTTTAGAGGAAACGCTGGAAGTGGAAATGCACTCTTCACTGAAACACGTCAGACCAAAGTGAATACCTGTAAATGAGCCCATCCCAGAATACTTGCATTGTTTACTAAGGATTAAGAAAAGCAGTTATAGCGCTTATAGTTGAAATCAGCAAATAATAGCAATATTAGTATATGGTTTAGCTTATTGTTTAGTTCATGCAAAATATATTTACAATATAATTATTACAGCACATAAGTATGAAACAAAGTCAGCGATTCCTCTTTACATAGATGTATTATGGTTACTTGAAGATATAATATCCCATTCCCAATCCCAGCAAGCCAGATTGATCAATTACCAAAGAGGCACGTAAATATTAATTAGGATAAAAACATTTCCTGGTGCAATTAAAAGCCAATTTGATTCACAGGTGAGTATATCGAACCAAAACATTTAAAAATAAGTAATTTCTTGACCATTAAAATGTCATATAGCCCACAGAATGATTCCCAAACATGACCAAATCACTGTTTTAACTGAAATCGTAGCAAAAGTACAGAAATTCAAGAAGAACAGACTTGCGTTATAAGGTCCCTGAAACCAGGCCTTCACTTTAAGCTTTCATTTCCTGATGAGGGATTTTTATTTTCTCCAAGAAAACAGCAAGAGAAATACCAAACAAGTGTCTGAAAGCAGACAAAGGCTATGAAAAAGACTGACTGTTTCATCTCGCACAATGAGACACAACCTGCAGTGCAAAATGCTTGCTTGTCCACACACACAAAGTACCTGCAGTATAGCAGCCAAAGCACAAGAAACACATTCAGCTTTTACCAAGCTCCATATTAACAGAACGATTGTTGGGATTGTTTCAACATGACACTGACATTATAAATCTCCCAAGGGGAAATCCTGCAGTGTGTAAGTATGAACTCAACTGTGTGGGATTCTGTCAGGATGAGCTGAGCAACACTCGTTACTGATCAGTGCATTTAAAGAGGAGTTAAACGGGACAGATGTGACCGTTTGCTGTGAATTTGTTCACTCAATGCCAAGAAGGGTCAGAGCAGTATACTTAAAACGATGGAGGACATACTATATTTCCCATTTTTTATTTGTTCTTTTGAATCAGAACTGTACTCATTTTTGCAATATTTAGTTTAAGCAAAATTATTATTTTTTTGTATATGTTTAATATATTTAACGTTTTTTATCTTCCCATGATTTCCGATAATGATCATTAAGAAATAAAATATATCAATGTATTAATCCATGCTGTTTACGATGTATGATCTTTACATCACATCTCAGGACAGTCACTATTAAGCGTGCATTCTTGTGTTGTCGTGATGTAATTGTCCTGCAGCTCTAGAGTAATTAGTCACATGGCATTTACAGCTCAGGTTATTGGCTTAAAAATGTACCATGTGCAAATCTGGCAGCATGCACATCACATACGGTCACTGAGATGAATGGGAATGCTGGTGGATATTTTTCTCCAGCGGTTATAAACAGTGTCTACATGGTTTAGGAAGAAGCTACAAGACCCATGCACATGAAACAGTTCACTTAAAAAAATACAAAGAAAGTCATAAATAACATTTTATTTTGTCTACTCTCCACAGCTATTTTCTATCTGTATCTCCAGTATTTAATCTCATCCTGGTCTCATGCAGTGGCGTCCGGCTCAGTTTGCAAGGGCTTTAGCCCATTAAGAAATTTGCATAGCAACAGCCTCCAGTGTAAGAACCAATGGGGAGGCTTCTCTGCACCCACCACGTTTGAATAACAACATACCAGCACTGGAGGAAGGTGATTATCAGTGAACAACACATTATGGTCTGCTCATCACCAAGTTATCAAATAACAGCAGAAGACTTCGAATTTAAGGCATGAGTGATAAGGACTACTTCTATGATGCTTTATAGTGCTTTTTGGAGTTTTTTGTATGAAAAGGGCAGCCTGATTAATTTTTTTTATGCATTTTTTCTATAATTATAAACAAATATAATTTGAGTTTTGAATGACATGAGGGTAATAAATAGTGTCTAATTATTTAGGATATTTAAAAATGTATTTAAAACATAGTATGAAAAATAAGGATACATGCAAACTATCATTGCATTTCAGTGCGTGTCTGTTAGACAACTGCACAGAGGTTTCTTGAGCTTTTACACCGTATTGGTCAATTTGACATTACCATGCAAAAGAAATAAATCCACCCCCCCCAAAAAAAAAATATAAAAAATAATAAATGCTTCAAATTAAAAAACAAACAAAAAACAAAATTCTCAATCAAATCTATATAACAGTAGATGCTCGTCATTTAATACATCTTCAAATTTCAAGTTGATTAAATTATAATAAAAAACAAGTATTTGTGCTGGGACAGTTCACCCAAAAATAAAAATGGTCATTTTTTACACCCAAGGTATTTACTACTAAAAGAAGATGTTCTTTTGTACAATGTTGGTTACCAAAGAGTTGATGGTAGTCATCGACTTTCATAGTGTTTTTTTTTCTCCATACCATGGAAGTCAATGGGTGCCGTCATCTGTTTGGTTAGCAACTTTCTCCAAAATATCTTCTTTTGTGTTCAGCAGAAGAAAGAAACTGGTTTGGAACAACATGAGGGTGAGTAAATCTTCAATTTTGGGGTGAAATATCCCTTTAAAAGTTTGATTAGAGTAAATAAAATAAAACTAGAATCAACACACAGCATATCAAAACAACAATAGTTGCAGTAGTAATACACACCAATAGTCAGGCCGGGTCAATTTTTGGGAGAGCTGGGAGTCTTTTTTAAAGTATATGGGGTCGAGAAAATGACTATGACAAGGAGATGAAGGCCCACCGTACCCATTGTAAGGCAATTACAACATGAACTTTAAGCTTTTGGAGGCCATCAGACAGTCAGGTGAGGCAATACTGGAAGGGCCACTGCAACGGCAGCGATCATCTAAAGAGGATTATCAGTCATCAGAAAAAGTCTTCACTGTTAAGCATGTAGAAGGTCACTGTTAGTCTGTGTGTAATCCACCTGAATGACTAACTAACCGAGAAGACCGTACGATAGAGTTGAGAGACCACGATTAACCTCTAAGGGCAACACCTTCACGTGAGACACAAATCAAACACATTCAGTTGGATGCTATAAGGCTGGATGATTTTCTCAAACCCATCACTGGTTTGAGACTGTTGGGTGAGGAAGCTGGGTTGATTTGACCCAATTTAGGCTGAAAATCATTCATAATCAGTTTGTCAACAGTGCTGGGTTGGGAATGCAGTCGTGGAAAGAGTGTGAAATTCACAAAGGTTCAAAAGCAAAGTATGTGCCGACACCACTTCGCCATCCACTCATGAAAGGAACATGTGTGGAAAATAAAAAATATTCCCCTATTCATTCATTTTCTCCATAGGGAAACTGATTTTTAACAATAACCAACTAACCTTTAAAGGCAGGCCTGTTGTGAGCTCTGAGGTTGTTAAGTAATGATATATGCGTTTGCTGAAGTCATTTGTGCATTAATTCAACTTCTTTAAAATAGTAGTGAATAACTACATTACCCATAATGCTGTTAAGACAATTCCACCAATTACAGTCACAGAGCACAAAGAGCTTTTTAGCTCCGCCCACTACACAAACGCCATAACTGACACAGCCTCCTGATGCTATCGAAATTAAATATTTGTATAACTATGCATATTTTGCAATAAACTTAAAATATATTATCTCCATAGATACAATTAACAACTTTGTTCATAAACCACTATTCATTGCATACAATTATTGATTCAAAAGATTTTTCAAAAAAATACTATGGGAAAAATAAATAGAAGAAATACTTCAGGAACCAACACCATATACATACATATATATATACACAGTACATATATATTAGTGCTGTCAAATGATTATTCGCGTCCAAAATAAGTTTGTTTACATAATATACGTGTGTGTGCTGTGTATATTTATTATGCATGTATATATTTAAAAGATATTTATATATTAAATATATTTATTTATATAATATAAATATATGTAAATATTTTCAAAATATATTTTGTATGTGTGTAATATTTGTATCTACGTAATACATATACACAGTACACACACATATATAAAGCAAACAAAAACGTTTATTTTGGATGCGATTAATCGTTTGACAGCACTAATATATGGGTACTTGATAAATAAAAATTGGACCACGTCCTATGGTGTGACATATCACATAACATGAGAAAAATGTATCTTCATTCTTAGAGTTACAAATTGCATGAGAGAGGTTTTTCTTCAAGGTTACATTTTTTTCGTAACACCATAGGACACTTTGATACGTCAACTAATATATATATATATTATATATTTATTAGTATGTGTATACAAATTCACACACTGGGTTTGTTTGTCCCTTTTTGACCCAGATCTGGTTTAGATTAATTCTAGTGAGAAGAGTGGCCAATAATAATATAATATACTGTATACAAAATAACTGAATGATAACAAATGAGGTGCAAATGTACTCACAATTACTGAAATCAAACAAACAACGCATTTACTCAATTCACTACCTAGTGACCCCCCCCCCCCCCACACACACACACACACACACCACACACACACACACACACACACTGAAATCAGGAAATATTTATCACTTACTGAGAAGGAACCAATAAATTCAAATCTCCCCAATATTGTCTGATAAATAGGCCTGGTCATATCACACGACTACCAGATAAGAGTCTAGCATTCAGTATATCTACTGTACTTTGAGCACTTTATCATTATTAGGTGTTAAGAGCTAATATAAAGAAAAACTGTTATCAGTCATTAGAGCTGGGCGGTATGACCAAAAATTTATATCACGGTATTTTTCTAAATTATACCGGTTTCACGGTATATGACGGTATTTTTTTTTTTCATGCATGAAAACCACATTTTCTACTGACTGAGGAAAAACTGCATGAAAACCAGAATGCCATTGACTTAGAATGCCATATTTTAGTGTCATGATGAGTGAGTGAATATTGTAGAGAAAGTCCACACTAAATACAGGGGTTAAAGCAAAAACAAATATTTTGACTGAAAATATTTCCTCGGCCAAACCCCATTCCACAGCCATATGGCTACAGTCACACACACAGTTTAAGAGCTGTGTTTTTCTTCTTGTAATTAGGAGCGCTTGTCCTCCTATTTTTAAAAAAATAGGAGTGCCTTCTGATCAATAATAAAAGATTCTGATCAACAATTAGCCTTCCGAATACGAGGTGACGTTTGACTCCTTAAAGTGACTGGTATTTTTCTTTTTACCTTTGCAATGGCATAATTTTCATCTACTTCAAATTCAAAAATGTATGTTTATAAGCTTTTTAAAATGTATATTTAAAACAATATAATAAGTACAATACGACAAATAAGTTACCAATCATGAAATTAGTATTAATAAAAAAATAATTTGTATAATTTGGCACAGAAGAACACAAAAGTGGCTTGTAGGTACATTTTCAGACGTTTAATGAGGCTCAGAGGTGGCATGGGTGCAATTACATTCATAGATTAATGTGGACATTAATGTTTTACATATAAATTTGCTTTTAGAGATTCACAATGGCTCAGCTGTTACTTTATTTATAACTATTTTCGTTGATGATATAGAGCAAAATCATGCAGTACTTGTTTATTGATCTTTTGTATTAAATCAATATATCACATTTGCAAACTCCCCTTATAATTATTAAAAGCTGTCTCCTGATCGCGATCTGTGGGCGCACAGAAATTAAGAGCGCATGAGTGAGCTCAAGAATCAAAAGCACGTGTAAATGTGATGCATTCTGTCGGAACCTGTGGGAATGAGTATAATTATTATTAATAGCCGCAATCCTGCGCCGAAATTCAAGTTCTGCTCTGTGTTCTCTGCTAAGAACCCGACTGTGAATGATGCGAGCGTTACTATGTTGTTTGCCGAGGCAGGGATGATTTTTGGTGTTCCGCAGAACAACAACAGTGCGCTACATGTTTCTTTCCCCTCAGTAATCCCTGATAACGTTTAAATGGTGAACAAGGAGCAGTTTTTTTCCGTGAGCGGGAATGTAAAACCCGGAGTGGATCCAGAGCGGAGTGATTACAGAACGCTTAGAGTGGAGAGAGGAACGTGCTTTAATCCACTCCAGGCTTTGATCACATCCCCCTCAACAGACTGAATACACCTCGTCTTTCCTTAATTTAAGACCTATTCAAGCTAAAATCAAGACAGTTATAACACTATTTGAGAAATGTAAGCGTATTTATGGTCTTAAAATTATGAAAAGTGAATGTAAGAAGGCAGGAACCCTGCAATTGACGGAATCCGTCGTATCGACGGAGAACTGTTGTGTGAGAGACGGGGAGCTGATGCAGCGGTCGGTGGATATTTGTGGCGGTCGATGTGGATATCTTCTCTTTCATCACATTCTACTAGTGCTTCAGTTTCGGAACTTTCACGCTTAGTAACACATGCAACTGTATCCTCGTCAAAATGCAATAGTGAAAAGAGACCCCTCTTTAACAGTGTCGCGTTCCGAACGTTATTTAAATGAGACCGGTATTGCGGTATTTAAAAAATTAATATCGCAAGAAAAATAAACACGGTATTCGGTATGAACCGGTATACGCCCAGCACTAAGTCATAGCACATTTGGACTAGAGCGAGTCGAGTAAATC
This sequence comes from Ptychobarbus kaznakovi, assembly GCA_027422405.1. NCBI lineage: Eukaryota > Metazoa > Chordata > Actinopteri > Cypriniformes > Cyprinidae > Ptychobarbus > Ptychobarbus kaznakovi. The sequence continues at coordinate 21,081,998 of CM049805.1, forward strand.
AGTCATTACTGCCATTCAAAGCTCTCAGAATCCAACACAGCATCCTCTGCCTTTCAGCAATGACTTTCTGATGAAGAACATTGTGAGATAAACCACTGATGTGTTCACTTTCACAAAGCAAGATCTGCATTACAGCACTTCTCTTTCTCTAACACAAGCCCAGTGTACACAACTACACCCTGATCCTTATTCATGCTTCCCAAACATGACCCACATCATGAAGAGGACTGTATTTGTAATACTCGTGGATCGAGAGAGTCGAGCATTGAACTGTAATGCTGATATGCAAAGACATACGGTGTGTTAATGCACTTGTGCATATCGTGCATAGTCTAATACGTGTATCATTTTGTATGTGTAATGTTGCTGTGCATACATTTTTTTAAATAGTTTTGCAATTGTAAGTAAATGTATTCTGTTGAAAAATGTATACAAGTTTGTTGCACAAAGATTGACGGATAAAGTCTTCTGGACCAAAGCCGTTACACTTACTCAGAGCATAGAGCGAGAGCGTGATTCCTGCCAAGCAAAAGCCCTCAAAGAAGCGCAGGGTGCTGAACATCGGGACATTGACGGAGAAGGCCACCGTCATGCCGAAAATTAACATGAAGATGACGGACAGGATCAGGACTGGGTGTCGTCCAAACCTGAAAACACAAAACAAGGCCAAATTTACAAAACGCTCTATACCAGTGATTCTCAACTGGTTTTGACATTATATTATATGTGCTATATTATAATGTAAAGACACTGATAAAAAAAAAAGTATAGCCTGAATGCACTGCAGGTCATAAAAGTGTCTGCTA
>CM049805.1:21082903-21090403 GCA_027422405.1 Ptychobarbus kaznakovi
GTCTTAGTGAGATGATACTGTATTTAAATGCTTAATTTTATGATCAAAACATATATTATTATACAACACTATACAGTGATGACTGAGAGAGGAACAAATAAACGTTCCTCAATAGCCTGATGATCATATTTGAGACTCACATGAGTATTTTTTTTATTCTAAAAAATGTATGTATGGATAATAAAATAAAAGTTGCTTCAAGTGTTCAACACATTATTAACAATAGGCCTATATACTTACGTATAAAAAACTCAAATCAGTTAAGATTTAATTCACAGCAAAAAGACACGTGAACCATGAAGGGAGATGTTTTAAAATAATAATGTAAAATGTTTTTCAGCAAAGTTTTGATCATGTTAAGGCCTTAGAAGTTTGCATGTCAAATATGATACAGTCAGCTTCATAGGGTTCATAGCCGTGTTTGTCATTTTAAACTGTAAATCAGTATGCAGATCAGATGCGTTCTTCCTTTTCTGATTGATTCCTCTGTTCATTTGACCAAAAATGAGCAAATGTCACTTGTCATTTGAATCGGTGCTGTAACCATTGTTCTAACCACAAGATGGCAGCATATATCAAACTGGAGAAACGGCCTGCATCGTCTATCAGCCTCTCACCGGATCTCTTAATTAGGATCAAAATAAATGATGCACCGCATTAGCAGAGACTATGGGTGAGAGATTGCATAAATTACATCCTCCGTGCATGCATTCGTCTGGCTGTCATTACTCATTAAGTCATGAGTGAATTTGCATGAGATTATGAAACACGAAATACACAGTGTTACCGTCAAACAATTTACTAGCATGCTGTAATGTCCCATAATAGCATAAATGTTATTTTCCTGACCTGAAATCACGTGTAAGTAGCACAATAAACTGCCGGCGTGGTGTTTGAGAAGCTGGGCATTCAGACGGCACCACGGGCTGTGATTGCTCTCAGTGGCACCACAGCATGGCCCTCAGCGTTACGGTTTGGCAGCGGGTTTTATGAGGGGCCTTCTGGGTGGCAGCTCATGCACGACTTTAACGCAGATACGCTGTTTTTCCACAATCCCACGGGTGTAGCTCTTTCTTTAACTTAATTACTTTTAATGAAACCGTTGAAAGAAAAGGGTCAGTTCCTATTACTAGGCAATTTAAAGGAACTGTTGAGAGCCCCTATTTTGGACACACGATTCATGTGTCTGTCCTCTCAAAGCTCCTTCCCTATCACTCTCACGCGATTTTTCCATGACACACTTATCTCAAGATTGCTCTCTGTGGTTCCAGCGACTATGAATCTGAAATTGGCCTTGAGACACTGATTGTAAAATAAAAACTCCACAAGAAAACGTCTGCCAGTACGTCAGTGTAGCTAACAGAGCAACAACATACAGACCGGCTGGCCTTTCGTGTGTCTGTAATCCAGAATTATTCGAGTGAATTATAGTTATTAAGCGCCATCTGGGTTTGCTGGGTCTGTAGCATCACGAGGACATCATGTTACAGGTGCAGCTGTCTGCCGGGAAGTGTAGATCACTGACTTTCCCTCATCTGCCAAGACTAGCTGTGAACCAATTAGAAGAGACTAGAATACCTGTCAGTGACAAACGCTGACGTCTTTAACTGGGTATGCTTTCTAATTGATCAGGGACGACAAACTACAAACACCATGGCAGGAGTCGATTTAAAAGTAGTGCAGTTGTAAGGAATGGCCACACACACACACACACACACACACACACACACACACACACACACACACACACACACACACACACACACACACACACACACACACACACACACACACACACACACACACACACACACACACACACACACACACACACACACACACACACACACACACACACACACACACACACACACACACAAACCTAATCATGTATACTATATTTCATGCAGAATATGCAAATTATTATTTACCAAAATAAGATCATACAAAATGCATGTTTATTTAAAAAAAAAATGTAGTGCTGCCCTGGGCAACTTAAGCATCCTAAGCTCAAGTTGGTTAAAATGGAGCTACGATCAATTTACGCTTACGGAGCTTTTGGGAAACGCAGCCCTGGATAAGACATTTTACATAACAGAGGTTTACGTATGCTCCACAAGACAAAATAATAACTACATTTATAAAAATGGCCCCATTGAATGGTTTACTTTGGTTACACTTTATTTTGATAGTCCACTTTAGACATTCTACTAACTATGAGGAACTTTGTAACTAGATGTCAACTACATGTCTATTAACTCTCAGTAGGGTAGGTTTACTGTTAGTAGAATAAGTTGACATATACTTGCAAAGTTTCAGTATGTTGTGTGTTATAGACCCATCAAAATAAAGTGTTAGAAGATATTAAGCAGACAGTACTAATACTCTAATGACTGCTAGCTGACGTGTAGTTGCAAAGTTACTTACTGTTAGTAGTATATCTAAAGTGAACCATTACAATAAAGTTTTACTTTTACAGCATCTTGCATATTTGAACCCTTCTCAGGAGTGATTGTCTGATTTTTAGATATATCTTTTCACATTGATGACAACTGAGGGACTATTGATATTAACAATTTGTATTTGTATTACAAAACTATTACAAAAGTTTAAACTAGTACAAAATTTTCACTGACAGGAAACATAAATATACGTAGTGCTGGGGGGTGAAAACATTTGAACAGTATGAATAATATGTGTACATTGTTCTTGTTTTGTTTAAATTTATTTTTTATTAATATTAATAGTTCCCTTTAGAAGCTATAAAATATACCTGTGTTTCCCAGAAGACAAGTACAATTTCCCCTTATATTCAAATTCAAAAAGTGTTCACTCCCCAGCTCGTAGTGCAAATAACGTGTACCTTCTTTGTCTATGCCAATAATGCGAGACAATGTGCTTTCAGTGGACTTTCAAAATTTGCTTTGCTTGAGAAAACATGCAAATATACAGTTATTATTTTTTTTAATTCGATATAGTTTTGCATCAACTACATTGTCTACAATTACAGCTGAATCAGGTAGACCGAATCCCTCCAGTACTGGCACAGATTTGCAGAAAATGACCATCGCTTGGCAAATAAATAATTTACGGATGATTATGTATTCCCTTATGTTATACATAGTTGCTATAATACGAAGCTGTAGCCTGCTTGGAGTTGTTTTGGGCCTGGTGCCTGCTGGACATGACCCTAAACAAAGAGTGTCCAGTCCTGCTCCTGGAGAGCCAATATCCTGCAGCGTTTAGCTCAAACCAGTTCCAACACACTTATCTGGAAGTTTCTACTGAGTCTGAAGACCTTGATTAGCTGGTTCAAGGGTTTTTAATAGAGTTGTGACAAAACCGCAGCAAAGCAGCCCTCCAGGAACAAGTTTGAACCCCCTAAACTAGGCATCCTCAAATCTGACCCACTCCTGCAGAGTTTAGCTCTAACCCTGATCAAACACACCTGAGCATGCTAATCGGAGTCTTCAAGATCATTAGAAAATCACAGATAGTGAGTTTGATCAGAGTTGGAGCTAAACTCTGCAGCAGATTGGACCTCCAGGGAAAGATTTGAGGAACCCTGCCCTAAACCAACCCGAAACCAATCCTAAACCAATCCCAAACAAACCCTGAACCAATCCTAAACCAATCCCAAACCAACCATAAACCAATCCTAAACCAACCCTAAACCAACCCTAGACCAACCCTAAACCAATCCTAAACCAATCCTAAACCAATCCTAAACCAATCCTAAACCAACCTTGAACCAATCCTAAACCAACCCTAAACCAATCCTAAACCAACCCTAAACCAATCCTAAACCAACCCTAAACCAATCCCAAACCAACCAAACCAACCCTAAACCAATCCTAAACCAACCCTAAACCAATCCTAAACCAATCCTAAACCAACCCTAAACCAACCTGAAACCAATCCTAAACCAACCTGAACCAACCCTAAACCAATCCTAAACCAACCATGAACCAATCCTAAACCAATCCTAAACCAACCCTAAACCAATCCTAAACCAATCCTAAACCAACCCTAAACCAACCTGAAACCAATCCTAAACCAACACTGAACCAACCCTAAACCAATCCTAAACCAACCCTAAACCAATCCTAACCAATCCTAAACCAACCCTAAACCAACCTAAACCAATCCTAAACCAACCCTAAACCAACCTGAATCAATCTTAACCAATCCTTAAACCAACCTAAACCAACCTAAACCAATCCTTAACCAATCCTAAACCAACCTGAACCAACCTAACCCAACCCTAAACCAATCCTAAACCAATCCTAAACCCAACCATGAACCAATCCTAAACCAACCCTAAACCAATCCTAAACCAACCTAAACCAATCCCAAACAAATCCTAAATCAACCCTAAACCAATCCCAAACCAACCCCAAACCAATCCTAAACCAACCTAACCAGCCTTAAACCAACCTGAAACCAATCCTAAACCAACACTGAACCAACCCTAAACCAATCCTAAACCAATCCTAAACCAATCCTAAACCAACCCTAAACCAACCTGAAATCAATCCTAAACCAATCTAAACCAACCCTAAACCAATCCTAAACCAACCCTAAACCAATCCTAAACCAATCCTAAACCAATCCTAAACCAACCTGACCAATCCTAAACCAACCCTAAACCAATCCTAGACCAAACCTAGACCAAACCTAAACCAATCCTAAACCAACCCGAAACAATCCTAAACCAAGCCTAAACCAACGAGCTTCGTTAAGACTGACTATAAGAGAGAGTGGGGCTAGTTATCACATGCATGCTTTAAAAGCTTCCGCGTGTTATTAGTCACCACATCAACACTATATAGAAAAGGAAATGTACCAAAATTTACAAATCTTAGGAAGTTATCACTGAATATTTAATTAAATTCTTGCTGAAGATCATTTTTCATCTCAGCTTTTAGCATTTATTTAAAGCAAGATAAATATTTTATTATTTTCATCTCCAACCTGTTATACGAGTTTAAATCGTTTATCTAACTAGCAGAAGACATTAGTGAGGTTTGAACCCCAGATGCACAGATGGGTCATGTTGTAACCAAGTAAGCTAGTGATGTAATTCACATATTGTATATCACTTTTATAAATTCTATGAAGAAACCATGAGGGACAGGTGAATAAAGACTGAGAGCCGGACTGTTCAGAAATTATTATTTCAAGAAAGCTTTCTATTCTATTGTTCTCCTTTTCTGAGAGCGAGGTGTTGAGTGAGTTTCTTAATGTGTTTTTTCATCTGTTTGCCCACATTGTTTGGATCTTTGCTGTATAGCTGTTCACTGTCACACTCTAAAAGTAGTTATTTTTCATTATTAACAATTAATAATCCATACGAAAAAGTTAGTACTTGTCTTTTACGGACAAAATAGTTAAATTAGTTTTGTGTGTATGTTATGATTAGAACAGATAGCGTCATGATCACATCATTGTAAGCAGTCAGCTTACAGCTCATATGTTAGTGCTTTCACTTTCTTTTAGGGTCTTAGACTTATATATTTGTACCAGACATGTGTTGAATTAATGTGCAAAAAGCCAAACTTGTTGCCCCTACTTGTTCAGACCGACTAGTCTCTCTTGAAAATGTGCTCATCCCAGTCTAAAAGCAGCAGCTGCATTATGTGAAGCAGAATCACACGCTCTGATGTATTATCTGACCGAGATAGTAATCAGTAATTCAGAAGAGGCACGACTTTCATATCTAATCCCACCCCTCTTTTCATAACAGCGGTGCAGGTTTGGTTATTAGCACCCATCACGTAATCCCCAGATCTTAACATTAGCATGACATTTGGCTGTGTTTATTCATTATCTTCTCTTACAGCTCTCAAAGGGAGTGGAGAAAACCTCGTCAGTCAAGCTGTGGAGATGTATACGCTGTTACCATAATAAGCCGCTGATGTATTCCTGCCACATCCTCTCAGCAGCATGATCACGGTCTGAGAAGATTACAGCCCAGAAATATCAGATCCCTTGAAAGAAGGATGGAAAACCCAAAAGTTAAGAGCAAATTTGAATAGCAGATTCTCAAACTCATCAATACTTCTGAATGAACAGATAGAGATATTGGGAATCAGATATGGAGGGATCTTTTAATAGACAGCACAATGTGTGGTATGATACAATATTATTTTTTGTTACTTAATGTTACTATGAGGGTGTTCTGTGTGGTTGCTTGGTTGGCCAATCACAACTTTTATCACCCACCAGGTCAAAATAGCAACTCGGAAAAGTAATAGCACACCTATCCTTAAGAAGAACCACAGTTTGGAGGAGTCATTAATGGCCATAGCACAGATGAGCAATATGATATGATTTACAAACACCACTAATGATGAGAATAAAGAGTTTCCGAACACTCATCCATCTTCCTTTATTTGACAAACAGCTTGTCTGATGTCAAAGCGATGATTGACAGAGATGTTTTTCTGATTGGATCATGAGCAGGTATGTTTCAGATGCAGGTGTTATCTCTCAGGACAGTGATGTGTCATTTCATGTTTAGTATATTCCAAAATTAGGGTTTCTTAAGTCATTCATACATTAAGTGAATAACGTTATGTGGTTGGTGTATCATCACATGCAAAATGTTAATCATCTTATCTACTGTATTTCTTGCAGCTAATAATTGATATGGAAGCCCTCTTTCACTGCATAAAAAATAACTTTTTGTCTCCGAATTGTGAATTTTTCTCTCAGAATTGCATATAAACTTGCAATTGCAAGTTAGAATTAGAAATTAGAAAGTCAGAATTGTGTGATATAAACTTGAAATTGTGAGTTAAAACCATAAATGCATGATATAAACTCATAATTTGGAGTTATAAAGTCCTATTGTGAATAGAAACTCGCAATTGTAAGAAAACTGCAAGTCTGTTTTCCCTCAGAATTCAGAATATTTAGTAATTCAGCAATTTCAAGCTTATACTTCATAATTCAGAGAAAAGTCAGAATTGTGAGATACAAGGTTGAAATTACCTTTTTTGTGCATTAGTTACATCTTGTGACCGTTGTATTTCTCTTCTCAGTGGTGTTTCACACAAGCTTTTGTCCAGAATTCAGCAGCCCAGATCCTCCCAGGGTCACCATTGACTGAGCAGTCCTTAGACAACTCCACTGGCCTCCAGTTTAAGATTTGACTTAAATTCACACTTCATATTTAGCACCGTCATATCTCACTGATCTTCTCCATGTGTAGTCACTTACCCGATCCCTGTCATTAACTCTTGTTGCACCCTCTGTATGTTTGACTACCATGGGATGTAGAGCTTTTAGTTCCACGTTTTTGGAGCACCTTACATCAAGATATGCATTCAGTTGGATATAGTTTATTTGTATATTTGTGCATATTGATTTTTTTGCCTATGTATTTTATTACTTGTAAGGTGTCCTTGCGTGTCTTGAAAGGCATGCATAAATAAAATGTATGCTACATTTAAACATAACATTAGATCTTATAAAACAATATCAAATGTAAACTAC
>CM049805.1:21092903-21182903 GCA_027422405.1 Ptychobarbus kaznakovi
CACTATATACATTTATATAGAAAAATACACACACACACAAAATATATTTTGGCCAGAAAGATTTATTTTTGCCATATGTGTTATGCGGGAAACCATGCTAAAACAACATATTAATCGATCCTCTAATCAGAGTTTGTGTGAAAAGGAAGATAAATAGTTGTTTTCAGCGGGACACTGCACTGAATTGTATGTATAGGTAGTTTTTTTTGCAAAAATGTATGTAGAGGCATGATTTTCCAATGAGCCTATGTTGGAAAAAAAGCCTAAATTTTCCAGTAAACATTTGTTTTGAGTAAATTGTCCCTTATCTCAGTGAAACAACTGTGTTCACATGATAATCAGAAAATCTGATGCAGCAGATACGCAGATGCATAGCAAGCATCACGTCAACAATGAGTGTGAGATCAAAATACAGAGTGTGTTACACAATTCCTCTGATCCACTCGTGTCTTTCCGTGTAAGTCCCTTCCCCCCACGACTCTTGTAACCTCTCCGTGCACCGGGCGGCAGGGCTGTAAACGACACCGGGGCTATTAATTAATTAATGGCCTTTAGCCGAGCGGCTGGCTCTCTGGGTCGGGCTCAGGCGGAGAGCGTAGTATCTCTGTTTGGAAGCATCAGGACAGCAAGAGACCAGAGCAGCATTCATGCAGGGGAGCTGGTGGCCGTTTCACACTGAACGTCCATCAATCACCTGCACCACTGTGGTCCTGCGCAGTCTTCCAGGCAGACAGAAGCAGCAGGGGGAGGGATGAGACGCGGGAGAAGAAGAGGGAAAATGGCGATGGAGGGGCCTAGGCATCAACCGCCTACCCTCGTCCCATTGCTGATGAGCGTGACGGCTGTGGTGATCTCACACCACATCTTCAACGCTGCTGCACAGATACCAGACCCCGAGGTAAGAGCTGCTTAGATTTGACTGCCCCTAAACTGCACCATTGTTGGGACTCTCTTTGTATTGAACAGGCAAGAACCGCTTTTCATTTTTATGGCACTGAATGCATTGAAACTACAGCAGCGTTAAAAACACATCCCGTCCTGCCGTAGATTTCTCTAACTACACCTCTAGGTTAGCTCTTATGGTGTTTCAGAAACATTTATTGACAGTTTGTACAGTCATATAGCTATTAAAAAGCTATTTACAGTAAGTGCAGTAGTGCAAGGACCCTCTGTTGCATCTGTCAGACAAGAAGACAATACTTTGCCTGAACGAAATGGAAATTGAAAGAACCAAGGACACATATATTTATGTCAACCCACTCAGATGATACGCAGTCCATTAAGAAGAGCGAGCGCTGTGACATTAGAGGTCAGTTTCATGAAGAGTCAAATCCTTAAAGCTGTCAGAATGACTGACAGATAGTAAAGAAACAGATTTGTGATGTGTATAGGTAACGTAGAGGATCGTTTATGCTTCTTTTATCACTCAAATTGCTGAAAGAACTACTGGAATAGAGGATTTGGATAATGGCTGACTTAAACTTCAACTCTGAAGGACATTAGTCATAAGAGATCTTCCCTGCAGTATCTTTCTGTAGGACAATATAGTGCTGGCTATTACTATGACTTATTATAAGAGATTTGGGTAACACGTTATAGTACTATTCTGTCATTAATGAACCTCTACAGAGGAACAAATGAGTTACACAGCATTCTGGTAACTTCTATTAACTAACAACAGACCATGATTAATGAATTAGTAAGTAACAGCACTCAGTTGAATCTGGTAATTCACTATTAGCTAATTAATAACCACTATTATTAATACCGAGAACTATTGTTAAAACATGCGGTTTCATAATTAATGTGAATAATGCATTACATATAATTACTTCAGTAACACTTTAGTTTAGGGACCAGATCTCAGGCAGCACTTTATTTTACAGTGTGCAATGTGTGTGCAAATGTACTTATTATAGCAATAACAATACAATGACCTACCACTAAACACAACCCTAACCTGGGTACCTTGTACTTCCCAAAACTTTCTAGGGTAAAGTGTAAACCAAAGTGTAACCAGTTCTCACTATCAACGAGTTGCTTATTAGCATGCATATTACAGGCATATTGAACCTGTAAAGCACATATTAATGCCTTATTCTGCATGACCATATTTTAGATCCCTTAAGAAAACCCCATACCTAAACTTAATTTAACCTTACTGGATATTAATAAGCAGAACAATATTTTTGAGGCAAATGTCGTTGTTAATCGTTAGTTAATAGTGAGAGTTGGACCTTACGCTAAAGTGTGACCGTCCAGAATTATTACACATTTCTGTAAAATAACTGATAATATGTAATTATTTACAGCTTAACCAATTCATAAGTCTGCTTTTACCTATTGATTATGAAAGTGGTTAAATATTAAAGTAGTGGTTAAAATTAGTATTTATCCTGCATTAGTTATTGATTAGATTCACATTAATTATGAAACTGTATGTAGTTTCTTAGTAGTTCTAGGAGTTTTGTTTTTTAATAGCAGTTACTAATTAGCTAAAAGATAACCAGCTAAGCGTTATTATTTACTAATTTATTAATCCTAGATTCTTGTTAGTTAATAGTATAATTTTAATATCACTCATTTGTTATTTGTAGTTATTGATGGAACAGTTCTAAAGTGTTACGCAGATTTGAACAAACCCCTAACTGTGAACATGAAAGACAAAATGAAACAGTATTTTGACAATTTGACAGGATATAATTTTTTTTTGTCTAACATGAAATATAATTGTGCACAGTACCGTCAGGAAGAAGGGTCAGTTTTGAGCTCATGTTCACATTTACCTTTGACCTCTAACTCATCCTGGACTGACATGAATGATACGCCAAGTCATTACATTAGAATTATTGATTGATTGATTGATTGATTGATTGATTGATTGATTGATTGATTGATTGATTGATTGATTGATTGATTGATTGATTGATTGCATGGTAGACAAACAAACAATCACACAGACTACACTAAAAAAAAAGACTCCAGCATAGTCACCAGAATATTTTATTTTGACTTTAGCCATTCAGCAACAACCTACATGTAACAACAACCCAGATCTTTCTAGAAACGGCCCAGAATACGTAGCATTGTGACCTTGAGATCTGCTTGGGTGAGATACACTTACATGAAAACCATAGAATATTAAAACAATCTTGCACTTTTACATGTGACCTAATTCAAGGATTTAAGTTAAAAAGTTCCACTTTTGTTCAGTGTCACGTCTCTATTACAGTGTGTGATACATGTATGCATGTTTACATCGCTCCCTGATAATGTGATATTGTCAGTATAAGAGAGGAGGAAGATCCAGCAGCAGCTGTCATTGTTAAATCATAAACGGTTGATTTAGACAATGAATGACTGTTTAAGTTTCATTGACTGCTTAAGGACATCCTCAAGTAGTGCATTACTGTTGCCATGTGAGAAATGCTCATCTTTGGAAACATTTACAGTAAAAAAATCACTTCATTCAAAGCTAAGGGTCATCATTTCTCACATTTTCAAAGTTAAGGGTCATCATTCGTGTTTTGCTAAACGATAATCATTTACAAATGAGATCTAAAATGTCAGCTGACATTGTCAATGTTTCATTTTAAATGTACAACACTGTAACGATGTAACACAATGAGAGTTTTCCAAAAATTCAAAAAAATGCTTGGTGAGGAAGCTGGGTTGATTTGACCCAGTTTGGGTTGATAATTGTTCATAATCAGTGACCCAGTGGTTCTGGGTTGGGCATGCGGTTGTAAAAGAGAGCGTGCTGATAGCACTTCACCTCTCTGTGTTCATGGCACTCGTGACAGGAGTATGTCTGGAAAATAGAAGAAACTAATCGAAGTGAAGAGATGACTGGTGAGCGTGAACTCAAAAAGATGGAATGGCTCTTGAGAGGAGTGATTGAAAAGACTTCAATGCTGTCGATTCGCTACAATACATGGTTTATTCCTGACTTCCAGTGTTTATTACAGGCTTTCAGTTTGTGTGTTTCTTGGCGGCACTCAAAGCCTGAGGCTTTGGCCATAGTGGGAGTATTTTCACCGGCAAAAGAAAAAAAAAATGAAATATCTGGTCAGATTTGCTCTTTAATCTAAAAACCTAAAAAGCATCTTAAATTGTATCTGTACTTTTACTATAGTCATTCTCTGTGTTAAAGTAATCTTCATTTATAACCCGTTTTGGGTTAATTTTATGATCATTCTTATTCTTATTATTTTATATTTTAACCTAGCAGTACAGTAATTTTTAAATCCAAAAAAAACTGCCTGTTGGGTCAAACATTTAACCCAAAACTAACTGGGTCAAAACAAGCTAAGACAATACAGACAAAAAGAGGGTGACATTATTTCCATGGTCTATTTTAGACATTACATTAACTTTAAGTAACTTTGCAACTACATGTGATCTAGCAGTCATTAAAGTATCAGCAGACTGTTATGATAGTTTAGGAGAATAAGTTCACATACGTTACTATAGTCAGTTGAATGTGTGCTGGGAAGCATCAAAATAAAGGTATCAGATATTAAGCAGAAAGTCTAATACTTTAAGGACTGCTATTTGACATGGAGTTACTTACAGTTAGTAGTCTAAAATGGACTATCAAAATAAAGTGGTACCAATAAATGATACCTAATATAATTTTACTTTATTAAAAATGAGTTTAATAGTCTGTTATATAGTTCAAACCGAACTGTTGAACTACTTTTACAGTACCTTGACTAGGCCTCTTAAAATGTCACTTCTAGTGTGAGACAACATCTGAACAAATATGTATAGACCAACAAATATAAAGCGGTGCAGATGAACCAGAAGGCATGCTAAATTCCTCTGTCAGTACAGTCATGCAAACACAACATCGGTTGTTCTTGAAGGTGCTGGCAAGCACTTAGGAGACGTTTACATTCATAACTGATAATACTACAGGGTTCTAGTTGACTTTGGCAGCAGGTGTCAGGTGCCATTTTTCTACTCCCACTGCTAATTAAACACTAATTAAAGGGTCAATTATACAGGTGCCTCCAATTTTCTCTGCTGGTACAATGTTTAACTCCAACATGAAACAGCTTAAGGAACACAAATATGGTTTGGGTGCATTTTATGCTCCGGGGGAATCAGCAAGCAATTGAGTCAAATTGGAAACCAGGATTACGCTCATTCATATTTATAGACACCTATAAAACCATGACCATAGAGATTTGTTCTCGTCTGCAGGGAATCTGTATTGTATTACAAACAATTATATCAGTCATTTCATGTTAGATCATGTCATGCTGGAAGAACAAGTGCTTAACATGAGAAAATAACAATGAATTCTCTGTTTGTATTGTCTTCATGCTATGCAATACACCGTAACACTTCATATAAAGGTGCCATAATACAGAGTAATTACCTAGTTAAGTATTTAGTAGTAGCCATTGTACATGAAACAAAATGTACTTATCATGTAACTAAGTTATGGAACAGCCCGTAATATCAGTTTGTAATTATGTAGATGTAAAAAAAAAGAAGAAAAAATTATTTCTACGTGTACTGCGTTAGGCTAACCGAGACTTGTCATATGCACTTGCTTCTATTGTCCTCATTTACTTTGGATAAAAGCATCTGCTAAATGAATAAAAAGTAAAGTAAAATTAATAGTAAGCTACTGTTACACATATGTATCAGACCGAGTCTGTTACACAGCTACTTGTACACTTGAGTACAATCTTGATACACTTTGTTTTAAGTAGCTTATGCCTGTGTAATAGTATGTAATTGTAATGTAATTAGAAAGGTATTACATGTATTTAAGCTGTGTACTGGTGGGCTAAATCAAACTAAGGTGCAGCTGGATAATATACTATAGATACACATGAAGTACACTTAAGTACAATCTTGATGCACTTAGTTTTAAGTAGCTTATGCCTGTGTAATATTATGTAATTGTAATGTAATTAGAAAGGTATTACATGTATTTAAGCTGTGTACTGGTGGGCTAAATCAAACTAAGGTGCAGCTGGATAATACACTATAGATACACATGAAATACACTTAAGTACAATCTTGATACACTTTGTTTTAAGTAGCTTATGCCTGTGTAATATTATGTAATTGTAATGTAATTAGAAAGGTATTACATGTATTTAAGCTGTGTACTGGTGGGCTAAATCAAACTAAGGTGCAGCTGGATAATATACTATAGATACACATGAAGTAGACTTAAGTACAATCTTGATACACTTTATTTTAAGTAGCTTATGCCTGTGTAATATTATGTAATTGTAATGTAATTAGAAAGGTATTACATGTATTTAAGCTGTGTACTGGTGGGCTAAATCAAACTAAGGTGCAGCTGGATAATACACTATAGATACACATGAAGTACACTTAAGTACAATATTGATACACTTTATTTTAAGTAGCTTATGCCTGTGTAATATTATGTAATTGTAATGTAATTAGAAAGGTATTACATGTATTTAAGCTGTGTACTGGTGGGCTAAATCAAACTAAGGTGCAGCTGGATAATATACTATAGATACACATGAAGTAGACTTAAGTACAATCTTGATACACTTTATTTTAAGTAGCTTATGCCTGTGTAATAGTATGTAATTGTAATGTAATTAGAAAGGTATTACATGTATTTAAGCTGTGTACTGGTGGGCTAAATCAAACTAAGGTGCAGCTGGATAATATACTATAGATACACATGAAGTACACTTAAGTACAATCTTGATACACTTTGTTTTAAGTAGCTTATGCCTGTGTAATATTATGTAATTGTAATGTAATTAGAAAGGTATTACATGTATTTGAGCTGTGTACTGGTGGGCTAAATCAAACTAAGGTGCAGCTGGATAATATACTATAGATACACATGAAGTAGACTTAAGTACAATCTTGATACACTTTATTTTAAGTAGCTTATGCCTGTGTAATAGTATGTAATTGTAATGTAATTAGAAAGGTATTACATGTATTTAAGCTGTGTACTGGTGGGCTAAATCAAACTAAGGTGCAGCTGGATAATATACTATAGATACACATGAAGTACACTTAAGTACAGTCTTGATACACTTTATTGTAAGTAGCTTATGTCTGTGTACTTACACTTATAATTATGCTTGTATAAAGTCTGCAACACATGTAACAATCTTTTGGTTACATAAGTAGCTGTGTAACAGACTCGGTCTGTATCATATGTGTAACAGTAGCTGCCTATTCACATACATATATTAAATATGCTGTTCCATAACTTAGTTACATGGTAAGTACATTTTGTTTCATATAAGTACAACGGCTACTACTAAGTACTTAACTAGGTGATTACTCTGTATTATGGCACCTTAATATGAAGTGTTACCCGATACACTATACATGAATATATGTGTAATTAATGTTACAGTGCACATGATGGTTGTGCAAACGGTGCCTGATGTCTTTGGTTGCTGTTTGTCTATGGAGTTGTTAAGGATGGTACATCAAATAAGAGTCAATTTTATTTCTCTATAGAGGACAGAAGAGAAGGGACATGATGAAGTATATTACAAAGAAATATATCAATATGTGATCTACTGCCAGACCTCTCCAAACAGTCTGTGCCCCTCACAATAGCGATTGCATCTCATGATTTATTGGCTGTCAGCAGCATTGAATGACCAATACATCTTTAATCTAACAAGTCAGGTGTTTTCGGCCTTATTGCTGATATTTTACAATATTTTTTGTTTGTTTGTTTTCAAATACTTATTTTCACTTAAAAACTGAAAACATTGTTCACATAAAAGCAGCAGTTAAGTGCATTTTTGGTGGATTTTTCCCTTCACAAATAGTGACCCAAATTAATCATTTCTGGCAAGTTTATAGTAGATACAAAATTAAACTAAAATAAATAAATATTAGGATAGTATGAGTAAGATACTACAATGCTATACTTTTCTTGAATGCAGATGTAAAAAAAATTATAAACAAATCTATTGAATAATCTGACTTTTGAACAACTTTTAAACATCATATTAAATAAATCAGACAAAACAGATTTTAGTGTTATGCACATTATAGATTAAAAAAATCATGTATTTTTTATTATGTTTTGAATTGAAAAGTTAATTGGGGCAGCTGGGCTGAAGGCAGTGGCATGTTGTGGTGATAATTAAATTAATATAATTATTGATGTTGTTATTTAATAATTCATTCCAGGGTTTGAAATTACACTAAATTAGATTTCAGCCTAATCTTCATTATTCAACACAACATATATGATAACGAACGAACGAACGTAACTAACTAACTAACTAACTAACTAACTAACTAACTAACTAACTAACAACTCTATAACTATTGTGACATCCCTGCAATTAAAATACATAGTTTACTGTGCAAGAGACTCATCTTTGTAAAAGAAAAACTGTGGACACTTCTCCACGATACTCGAACAGCCAGGTTGTTGAGGTTGTTCAATGCATCTTAGAAAGGCTCCCACAGATTAGACCATCTGAGACACATTACTAATCTAAGACTCATTGCATATTTGTATAAGTAATTATTCATAATTTCTATATACATTTATAGAATATGTCACTGTAAAATACCTTTGATATGTTTCTCCCTTTCTGGAACTATGCTTTTTGGTTTTAGCTGACAGTATGTAATACTGAATGAAAATAAAGATTACTAAGTCACAAACTATCTGACTGATATCAAGTTAGAGGCCATGCTACTCTGAAGAACAGAAAGGACTTGGTTAGTCATAGAGGAGTAGTATGAGACATTTCTATCAGTGATATTTATTCTCAGCAGGAACGGGCTCAGGACAAATCCCTGAGGTACTCTTGCTCTGCTGATATTACACAGTGAGTGAAATAAAAGCATTCCCGCTCGTTCTCTGATTGAGATATTGATCTTTTAATCAGACATATAAATCTACGCTCCGAGGCTTATTCTTTGTACATACGTACACACTGAATCCACCAAGAGTTTCTGCATCTATATTGTTAGCTTGCATGTGCAGTAAAGTGGAGAAACACAGATGCCGAGCTATGAATGTCTGAATGAGCTTTCAGCACACTGGTTATTGATGTGCATTAGCAGGCGACCATGTGGAAATGTCAGGGTTTATTGAACAAGACCGAAACATCAATAGTAATTCACTTTTAGCTGAAGGGACATCTGCTATCTCCAGCCTCACTGGTGGAAATGTTACCCTTTATCTAGCTAAATAACATGCTAATCAGTCAATACAAAATACTAATGGAATAATTATTAGAGCTTTTTTGCTAAGGCAAGCATCACTATTGCTTTTGGTGACACACAGGGTTAGAGATACGAACAAACCCTTTACCCTACTTTTTAAAATGTATTGTGCATCTTTTACATATAATAAGATTGTGCAGCTTGTTTAGGAGAAATATGCTATACATTTTTTAAATGATCAGATTATATATATCAAGTTGAAAATCAGTTGAACGTATGTCCAACTTTAACGCATACATACATTAAACGCATGTTGGGTGATGTACGACCTCTTCGAACAGACCCAAATAACTATAGAATCATACATGCCAAAGGAAAACGTAAAAGATTCTCCTCTTGGACATGTGCGAGTCGTAAAATTAACCAAATCCAGTAATCACACCGCTCCGTCTGGAGGACACCTTGCTTATCTCCACAAAAGACAGGGAGAGATTTATAGAGCCACATCCTGGAGCTGCAGGCACTGATACAGCAATAACTGACTCTTTCTCACCAGATCCACTGAGGAACAGAACTTCAGTGTCAGTCTCGTGACATGTCAGTTGTGCACTGAGGAAAACAAATGCATTAAACAGCACAGCTGCTAACCAGAGGAGACAAGTATCACAAACTCTCCGTTCGTGTGTGTGTGTCTGTTTGCCGAGAAACGCGGGACTGGTGCAAATCAGATGTAACGATGGAAAAATTGATCAATTAAGAGCATGGTTGTAAATATATATGTAAGTTACGATGTGTAGAGCGACTGTCGTATTAAATAAATTATTTAAGGACTCTGGATTAATCTGGTACCCCTTGGTTTCACCTTTTTTTAAGTAAGCTCACGACTCCCCTTCCCCTTAGTACCCCTCGTCAAAACAAGTTGGGACAGCCCTACTCTCACGTCGCGCATATAAGGGGTAAGGGGTAAGACAGAGAATTGGGATTCACCCTCAGCTCGTGAGCAGCAGTGAGCACAAATATGTTCGCTGTTTGCCGTGGTGGACAATTCCCACTTTTTCTCACGAACGAGAAATCAAGAAAGGAGAAATCTACATATAAAATATCCAATGCACACTTTATAAACCGATGCATCGCATCATTAACTTTTTTTTGCAGATGCATTGAACGAATCGGGGAATCTTCCCATCCCTAATAGAGACCAGTTCTCACTATTAACTAGCTTATTATCATGCCTACTATTAACACGTTGGCTGATTATTAGTACTTATAAAGCACATATTCTGCATGACCATATTCTATATCCTAACCTTACCCAATACCCAAGCTTAACAACTACCTTACTATTAATCAACAGCAAATTAGGTGTTTATTGAGGCAAAAGTCTGTTAATGGTTTCTTAATTGTGAGAATTGGACCTTATAGGGAAAGTTCACCCAAAAGTGAACATGATGTCATTAATTACTCTCTCTTTTATTTTGTTTTATTTTGTAAGAGCTCTCTGTCCCTCCATAGACAGCAAGGGAACTGAAACATTGCCAGGCCCAGAAACATAGTAAGGACATCGATAACATAGTCCACGTGACATCAGTGGTTCAACCATCATTTTACAAAGTTATGAGAAAACTTTTTGTGCGTAACCCCCCCCCCCACCACCACCAAATAAAAACAATATTATTCAACAATCCTTCTCCTCCAAATGATGACGTCTGGATTTGGAATGGAATGAAATTACATGATGGTGAGTAATTAATCAATTAATTCAACATTTTGTGTGAACTTTCCCTTTAAAATAAAGTGTGACTGTGGGATATTCTGTGCTCAGTTGGTTTGGTTGGAACTCAGCGGACCAAATTCTTCGATTAGAAAGAACTGCAGCTACTCCAAAGTGAACATATCCACACAAACCAATAAAAATTGAGATTGGACATGCACAAAAAGGTGTGGTGGAGTTAGTAATGCACAGCAATACCACACACGAGAAAAAATAGATTTTAAATGAATCAACAAAGCCAGAAAAATCAGTATTTCTCTTCTATGCTGGATGCGCTGCCGAACTGAAAACTTTATGCGCACCAGACAAGTCTGGACAAGTTCGACTCGCGCATGCGTGAGGCGGGGAATTTTGTACAGTGACTGTTTGAAATAAATGTGTTTAACATAAGAATAGGGCTAAACTACATTACCCAAGATGCTGTAAATAAAAATGGACCAATCAGAGACCAACTGTGCCGAATGAGCGCTGAACTCCGCCTACCACATATGAAGCATCTTGAATGCTGAAATCAAGTCGGTCTCCCTGCACTCTCAAAAACACGTAAATCTTTCAAAATATATGCATATTTTGAAATAAATGTAAAATATAGTTCTAGATTTTTCTATATATAAAATCAACTTCAAATGTTGAATTTAATTTGATTGTCTTTCGCAATGCGTAATTGTAGTTTTTTCCTTCATTAAAGTTGCTAAGTCTTTTACCTTTGTCTTTTTGTCAAATGTTCTAAATCTTTTTTGCCTCAAATAAAAGTTTATAGTGTTTTGATTCACCTTATTGCTGGTTAGTTTGGTTTATGGCTTTATAACACTTTTTAAATCCCCATTGGAAAAATGAACAGAAAAAAGACTTCTGGAACCAGCAGGGCTGAAAAAGTGTGCGGGCAGTAATTCTCTCTATAGCATTGTGTGCACCCTGTGCAAACACTGGATACAATACAGGTGTCAGCACCTTCACCATGTGCATCACCATATTCATGTTTTACTTTCCACCTTCACAAACTTGAATCTGTTTGTGGGTGCACTGTACAGTACTCGTTATATGCATGTGTCAAAAGAGCATGTAACTCCTTGGCAGATTAAAGTACAGTCATGTAGGTACGTGACATCTCAACATACAAGACCATCATCCAGCACCGACCATCATCTGCTTGTAACCACCAGAACTAGTAGGACCTGCTCTCCAAGCTGTCTTGAGGTGACAGACTGGAAGATATATTTTAAATCACAATGTGAAGACAAAGAAAGACATTCATTGTTTGACCAACCACATGAATTTGATGTGGACATGAAGACAATGCACTGCTTCCTTCAGGCAATAGCTTTGTATCTGAAGGACCTCAGATTTATTGGCAGTGCAATGTGACCTTCAGACTTGGGCACTGAGTGAAATGAAGTCTGTCTGCAGGTATACTACAGGTATAATACTTTAGGAGTGCAGATTCAAATGAGATATGGAGTGATAACCTGTGTGGAGGAACTTGTACAACACATCAACATGTCAACACTGACCGAATCCCTGAATTCAACCTTCCACCAATGCTTTGTACTGTATGACACAAATACTGAATTATTCACACAGAAGCAACACATTTTCACCTTAAAGCTACTGTCACACGTGAAGCCTGCAGGTCTCCTGAACCTGTCAAAGCTGGAGTTAAGTATACGAAAGTTTAGAATCACCATGTAATGTGTTTTTGAAAGGACCTGATCGTCATAATGATCACAGGATCGATCAGTAATCGATTAGTTTTACTTGAACAGCAAGTTTATTGGAATATTCATGTGAAATATGTTTTAAATCCCATCCTGCTTTTCAAGAAATGTACGCATACTTTTAGTAAAGGTGCAGTTAATGAAGCAACACAACTATTTCACCTTTTCTAATAATAAGAGAGAGTTCATGAGCAGTACATTTACATAATGATTTTTTAGGATTATGTAAGTATTTTCTGCTGAAAAGGGGACTTTTGAAAATGCATATTCAATTTTACAATTTGTAAAATACATAAAGGCAATTAAGTTATTTCAAGTGTATAGTGTACATAAGATGGTACATTTCTGAACAGAAGTATTAATCTTAATAATCATAAATCCTCATAATATTAGGATATCAACATTTCAAAAAAAAAAAAAAATTAGATTGAAACTTCAAGTTGCATATGTTTCAGTGCTCAGATTTTTCTGACCAGAAGAAATATGACCTTTACAATAACATATATTTCATAAAACCTTGAGATATTCCCTCTGATCTCTTATTAGTAAAGACAAATATACCATAAAACCCCACAGTTAAATTATTACACAACAGTAAACAACATAAAACGCAGAAAAATAGAATAAATATTTTTATTATTAAGTACAATTTTTTTGAAAAACAGATTAAAACTGTTTCTTTCTTTCCTGAAGCTACACACAAAAAGGTTGCTACTGAAACATATTTCTCAATTAATTTCTAAAGCACCACTAAACACAACTACTGTTGACCAGTGTGCTGTACAACATAAATAACCACAAACAGAATTAAAAACAAAGACAAGGTCACAAATAAAACTGCAAGACAGGGCAGAGCAAATGCAAATCACCAATAATAAGCCAGATCAAATAAAAACGTTTTTAACCATATATATATATCCATATATAGATCCTTCAAAATGCATCTGGATGTATCTCTCTATTTTTATCTTGCCACTTGCTTCCACTTTCCCATCTTTTTGTCTAAAAACGCACTGCAAGCAATTTACAGCCTCTCTGTTTCTGCCTCTCTTCTTTCCACTGCGATCACATGTGAAAGTGGTAGTTTAAAATCTTACCGTGGTTCTTAATCTTTTGCCATTTCAGTGGTGCAATTACCTGGATATTGCAAGAGATGCAGGAAAAAAACATGTTTTTTTTCTTTTCTTTTTTTTATCCCTGCAGCTTCTGCCAACAGACCCTCCAAAAAAGCCCGATCCAGTCACTTCAGAAACAGTGGTGTTTTGGGGCCTTCGATTATGGCAGGTTGTGGGCATTTTCTCCATGTTCATCCTAGCAATCAGTAAGTGTCTAAAAGAAAAATCCATCTTTTACTATAACTATTTGTTCTCTCTCTTGTTCCCATATTGTTTCTTTTGTGCTTGGAACACAAAAGGTGTATATGTACATATATAGCCACTCTTTTTAAAATAATAAAAAGTGAACACTGGGGCTGTCAAGCTCCAACGTGACAAAAAAGAGCACTTTAACTTCAGAGGACTTGGGATATAGCACACAATTTTATAGACTATGTTTTAAAACTTTAATGAAACCTATGCAGTATCGTTTCTGAAGCTCAAAAACTCCAGTCTCCATTCACTGTAACTGCATGGAAAAGAGCGACCAGTATATTATTACAAACCCCTCTTTTTGTGTTCCACAGAAGAAATAGCGTACATGTTATTTTTAATGATGATTACATTTACATTTACATGTATGCATTTAGCAGACACTTTTATCCAAAGCGACTTACAGTGCATTCAGGTTAAAAAAAATTGTCAGTATGTGTGTTCCCTGGGAATTGAACCCACAACATTTGCGCTGCTAACGCAATGCTCTACCACTGAGCCACAGGAACACAGGAATCATGATTATTGACATGATTGTGAATAAATGATGACAGAATTTTAATTTGTGGGGGGCCTCTTTAAAATGGCAAGATATGCATATATTTGCATTCAGAATTCACTTGAATAGATGTCAAAATAAACACTTAATTATTTGCACGTAGTGAATCACATTAAGAGATTTAATGAAATTCTCCCAGAGCAAAATATCAATTACAGAACAAAGAGATACGAGAGGCTGCCTGTTGAGAAGGTCAACTCTCTTTCACATATTTCACCGCTTTCTTCCTCATTTCACAGTAATAACACTGTGCTGCATCTTCAAATGCCGAATTCCACGAACGAAAAAAGAGATAGAGGCTCGGAACGTACAAAGACAAGCCGCGAAAACCTATGCCAACACGCTGGAGACGGTGCCTCCTCCTCAACGAACTCACAGATGTGCCGGGAGGTAAGAGCTGAACGGCCTACATTCAGATCATAGAAATATGATCATGTTATTGTCTGATTTGTGACCATCTTTGTTTTTGTCTGTTATTTTGATCGTTTAAGTTCACATTATCCCATTGTGTAAAATTCCCAGTACAATAAACTATTTATTTTACATAAATTAATTAATACAGACATACAATACACTGTACACTGCTGTGAATAGTTAATTAACCTATACAGACAATTGAATATTGAAAAAGAAAATTGAAAAATTATTAAAAAAAGATATTTAGAGGCTATTTTAAGCAAAATGGTTGAAAATTCTTAAATACAATAGTAATATGATCTAATGGTTTATCAATAGGTGGCGCTGTTATCAAATTGATGTGGTGTGGTCAGTGTGAGGTGATGATGATGATACATAAAGTTTGGTGTAAATATGTCAAAGCTTTGCAGAGATACAGTCTTAGATGTACTGTAGCCTCATGCCATCAAATTGGTTGATGTGGTAAATGAAACCGTTTCGTCTATCGACATGAAATCTATTCATATTTTTTGTAGCATGGTCTAAAGATGATTGAGATTGATTTTCAAAAACATTAGAGCAATGATCTAGGAGGATTTAAAAAAGTAGTTTAAAAATAAATCTAAATGGCAGACAGGAAGTTCAGCTGATTATGGCATAATTGGTATCGATGTTTTCGACATTATCCAAAGAATCTATCGAGATGACAACAGGCTAAACTAATCAAAATTTTAAAACATTTTATTATAATGCACTTCCCCAAAATGTTTTGAGTACCTTCAGTGTATGGTGCCGAATAGACATACCAACTTTTGCAACAATACATTCGTAAAATATAGCATTTTACAACTAAATTAAAAATGGCTGATGCCAAAAAAGGGCTGACACGGGGATACTGGGTATGGTTGGTCTCTGTACGCTGCACTAAATCTAAAATGGTCAGTTTTGATTTTTGGCCTGTTCAGAAGTTTTAATCCAAAATGTACATTTTTCCATATCTCCCTACCACTAGGTGGCGCTCTGCCGAAACTGTGCAGGTAGCCTCAGGTCATGGTTATTATAACACACACCAAGTTTGGTCTGAATTAGGCGATGCGGAGATATAGCCTCACGTCCATTTTGGCAAGCTCTTCATTTTGTTCACGTATTCTGGTCTGCAGGAAAATCGGAGAAACGCAGGAGGTCAAAAAAATTGTTTTCATTATGAAAAATGACCTTCAGTGCTTTAAGAAAATATGTCATTGAAACATTTTATTCAGCAAAAATTTGAATTCTGTGGAAAAAAGTACTGCCTAAGCCCCCCCGTCTTGCTGGTGTATATTACAGTTATCACACTAAGCATGGCATTGGATCACTGGCCAAACAACTCTTTATTCCAGAAGCCCTGTACTGTTTATTTCTATATTGACTTCTCACATAGACACATAGACTAGAGCAGATTTCCATCCTTAATCCTAATTCCACGCATCGTCACTGAATTCTCACTTTTCTTTTTACACACTTCTTCCATATTTCCCTGCATTTCATTTCAAATCTATTCTTTCAGCTGATGTGTCTGTCTTTTTCCAGTGCTATTACTCTTTCCCTTTGCTTATCTGTATTCTTTTCCTCTATTCGCCTCTCTTGTGTGTTTGCTCAGCTCTGCAGACAGTCTCTGAGCAGGTACAGGCTCGCGGTAGTGGACAGCTTCCAGTGGTCAGGGAAGAAGATGAACCTCTCAATCCAGTCTCTTAGAGCGATGCGCTCGAGCTCTGCTGTTCTTCTGCCCGCCTGTCCTGCACTCCTGGATGCCTCAGTGTAGAAAACACTGATGAAACTGGTGAAATGTGCTGCTCGCAGTGTCTTTGAGGTTATGTTTAGCCTGCGATTAGAATCTGTTTTCAGTAGGTGTAAGTGAAAGATGCAAGTGTAACTTTAAGTGAATCCTTACAAAATTCAGCCTTAGGTGAATCTATATTAAGTATAAAGTAATTAATGAGTAAAAAGCACATATCTTTACATTTTCCGTCTCTGTCTCTGTCTTTTAAAGTCAACCTGGAATCAGAATTGATCCCATTTACTTTCCTAACACACATTGCTGGTCTTATAGTGCATGATTCATTGATGTACAGTTTTCCAAAGAATAACGGTAAAGAAAAACCTTGATGTGCCAGATCCATAAACTGGAGCACTCTCACTCAACTAAGATGTTAAAGGCTCACTTAGTCTGACTCTGAAGAAGACAATCAGGGATCATGAGCAAAATGAACTTTGTTGGTCATATATATGGCCACTTTTGGGAAAGCTTAGCACATTCAAATCATATCCAAAGTTCTGTCATGAAACTCTAGATGGCGCAATTCGATGGTCTAACTCAGCGGTTCTCAATTCCAGTCCTCGCCCCCCCCCGCTCTGCACATTTCGTATGTTACTCTTATCGCTTCAGATGTTTGTTCTATTGGAACGTAAGTGCCCTGCGAAGTGGACATCACAGGATATTCCTCCATGATTCCAGTTCGAAGCGAACGTATATATTCCATTCAAAGTGCATTGAAGTGTGCAAGACGTGAATTAAAATTGTATATATTTACAGAGGTATATGATGTCACACTCGTCCGTGCGTGAAGACGCTGCGCAGCGCAAATCCATGAATGAATGTTCTGAAATAAAGTAAACTTCAGCGGATTTCCCTGCTCAGGGAGTAGGGAGCAATGGACCCTGTGTAGGGAGCAATGGACACTGTGTAGGGAGCAATGGACCCTGTGTAGGGAGCAATGGACACTGTGTAGGGAGCAATGGACACTGTGTAGGGAGCAATGGACCCTGTGTAGGGAGCAATGGACACTGTGTAGGGAGCAATGGACACTGTGTAGGGAGCAATGGACACTGTGTAGGGAGCAATGGACCCTGTGTAGGGAGCAATGGACACTGTGTAGGGAGCAATGGACCCTGTGTAGGGACACAATGTGTAGGGAGCAATGGACCCTGTGTAGGGAGCAATGGACACTGTGTAGGGAGCAATGGACACTGGACACTGTGTAGGGAGCAATGGACCCTGTGTAGGGAGCAAGGACTGTGTAGGGAGCAATTGTGTATGGACTGAATCAGGTGTGTTAACAAAGAGAGACATGCAAAATATGCAGAGCGGGGGGGCGCGAGGACTGGAATTGAGAACCTCTGGTCTAACTCAATCTGACATAATGACATCATTATCACATGGCGCAGCTGATTGGTTCTTTTGTGTATCAGCAGCCAATGAGCTCGCTGCTCAACATTCAAATACTTGGCTAGTGTTTGCAGTTGCAGCGCACTTCAGAAACCCTCCACCTTCCCCAGCTCCACCTGCACAGATCTGCTACGGTGTGATTCATGTATGTTTTAAATGGAGCTTATTTCTTATTTGTTATATGTGCAGCAGCAGTATTTCTTACATGCTCACAGCAGCAACACATTAACATTGTCATTACCATGTCAAACCCTCAGAGAGTTGTCATGATAGGATTTATGTTCAAAGCAGCTCTACAGTAATAAAAAGGAAATCAAATAACATTGTCAATGCTGCAAAGTTAGGCAATTATAAACCGATTTCAGTCAT
Organism: Ptychobarbus kaznakovi; assembly: GCA_027422405.1. NCBI lineage: Eukaryota > Metazoa > Chordata > Actinopteri > Cypriniformes > Cyprinidae > Ptychobarbus > Ptychobarbus kaznakovi. The sequence goes on from CM049805.1 coordinate 21,111,457, forward strand.
AAAGCAGCTCTACAGAAGAAAATAGTGTCATTGTTCCACACAGAACAAGATTGTTTTCTGGTGGCACATTTTATTTTATTGTCACTGCACTTAAACCTGCAAAATTAACAACATACAACCTGAATTATACAGCAGATCACATCTTGAGCAATATTAATAAGTGAAGCAGTCCTTGACATGCTCTATACAGCCACTAAAGTGCAGCATACATAGCAGCCTTACTTCAAGGATAACCCACTTATTGAAACAAATAAGGTTTCTTTGACAAATAAACTCATGAATTCTCTTGATATTAAGAAAGTGAACATTTGAGGTATTATTGAGGTACACTTTTGCAGACTGAAACCATGTAAGAATATAAGAGTTAGTCTTGCTTGTATCACTTGGCAGCTTTGCAACAGCACATAACATCTGAGTAAATAATATTAACCTGTGACAGTCTTGTATTTCAGCATACATCACACTATCAAAACACAGTTTTAAGCTGCACAGATATTTCTTTGGATGACTCACTTGTCACACAAGTCAATGATTATGTCAATGTTAATGATGACACACAAGTCTTTTCTGAAAATGCCTTTTGATGCATTGTCTATAAAAGAAGCGCATATTGTTTTCCAGACACAAAAATGGGTAGTGAATTCTGGTTCATGTTGACTTTGCTTAATCCTGTGGGTCACAATTTATTTTAAGGTCTAATTCTCACTATTAACTATGACTTTTGCCTCCATAAACTCCTAATTTGCTGTTTATTAATAGTTAGTAAGATAGCTGGTAAGTTTTGGTATTGGGTAGGATTAATGTAAAATATGGTCATGCAGAATGTGCTCTATAACGGATAATCAACGGCTAGCCGTGTATTAAAGGATTTTAATGCACGACGTGGAGGCAAAGAACCGCCCGACGCGAAGAGGAAAATCCTTTAATGCACAGCTAGCCGTTGATCATCCCGCTTATTCCATGGTCATTTGCCAAGTTATAGACTAGTTAAAACTAGTATTGCTCTTTGCAGCGCAATATTTGACCGAATGGGTAAAAATTACAGTTATTTTCATCAGTTGTGATGCGTTAGGTCTAAGCATTCTACCTGGTTCTTATCAGACACAGAGACGAGATAGTGCTGTAAGACCACATTTACTTGAATGAATTATAGCATGTATTTCAATTAATTATCGATCGATCGAGAGAGAGAGAGAGAGAGATGACAGTTGTGTGTACCTGCTTGCTGCATCTTTGGTCTCTCTCTCTACAAACAACTACTTCAAAACAGCCATTTTATCACCTCGTTGCTGGAGAATATAATGTAGCGATCTAGTATCTATCTTTTATTTTATTAATAAAAATCACAAGTTTATGTGTGTGTGCAGCACAATCTATGATCTCCGACCCCCCCCTCTCTCTCTCTCTCTCTCCGTGTGTGTGTGTGTGTGTGTGTGTGTGTGTGTGTGTGTGTGTGTGTGTGTGTGTGTGTGTGTGTGTGTGTGTGTGTGTGTGTGTGTGTGTGTGTGTGTGTGTGTGTGTGTGTGTGTGTGTGTGTGTGTGTGTGTGTGTGAGTGAGTGATGCGTGTTGTTTAGTGTGCATCAATTAAAGCAGCTCATTAATATAGGAACGGTGATTAAACTGACTTTGGAACTACCTGTGCATTAGCCAGTTATACTGCACACCTGCCAGCCAATCAGAATCCAGTATTCAGACAGACCATGGAATAAATACTAATAAACAGCAAATATGCATGCTAATAAGAAACTTGTTGATAGTGAGAATTGGTCCCTAAACGTAACTGTTACTATTCTGTGTGTCTGTCTATGCCCTTTTTTCCTGAATAATAATTAACCTCTAACTATCTTTCTGACAAAGTCGGTTTATCGAGTGTATTGATGTCTCCTATTTAAAAATAAAATAAAATGCATAGTTATGAATATTGATATGTGCAGTGATGCCTGCAGCTGTATGGCTCAACGCTGTGTGTATCATGAGAGCTCTGAATGATCTGTGAGAAACATTTTCCTTATATTATTACTATTATTTATTTATATAATCACATTTGAGCAGTGATTATGCATGTTCTGTATTTCTGTTGACTGAACCAGCAATGCCGATCATTCGTGTAAGTCGGTTCTTTCTTTCCAGTGAATTGGCCAAACGGATATAAAGCAGCTTGAGTTGATTCACGTTAGTTTGGACCGCTCTCTCACTGAATCATCTGAGGTGGTCCAGTCAGTGATAGCGAAACAGAACTGGATGAAGTGGATGTTCACCTACAAACTATACTGCTGTGCATGTGAATAAGTGATGTTGTGACCTTTTCGGTTGTTTTCTAACGAGAACATGCACTAGATATACGTCTTTGACCATTTAGCTGCTTTTTGCCATTTCCGAGTGGACCAGAAACATTCTTTATGCAACTGTGCATATGTGAATCCTTGGCCAAAGCAATGCAACACGTTTTATTTCCTTAGTACATACAGTACTACTTAACATACTACCATAGCTAGCTATAAACTTGTCAACAGTTTAATAAACCTCATCCTGCTTACTCAACTTCTCTGCCATGAGAAAATGCTAATGCGTCCCTTGCAACATTGTTGAGATTGCAACATTTACTAGTCATATACAAAAATGAACTTGTACTGCTATGAATATAAAGTTCTAAGGGCTAAAAGCCTACATAAATTTGCTAAACAATATTTTTGTCGGTTCTTAAGATACTGAACTACAGACATGGGAAGCAACAAAACGTCAAATGAGGTCTTTAACATCTGAAGATAAAAATACCCCGCCCCCACCTCCCCAATTTTTACATTGGCCCACTGTGTACATTGGTCACGTTATGGATCATCTGTCAAAACGAAAAATATCTCTTTATTTCAATAGGATCATAGTTGATAAAGCATTCGTTGACATACTGTAAATCGACGAGGATTTCTAACAGTGCAACGGGTCTCTGAAAACTGCAATATGCATGAGATGGAGCTCAACATTGACGCACATGAATGAGGTGTGGAGAACTGTACACACACACAGCACCAAGGATAACGCAGTGTGTTTGAAACAAACAAACCCACACGGACCCTGACTTAATTCTATTCATCATTAGAGCTAAAGACATTCTAATGGGTCTCTCCCAGATAGCACGGAGACCGTTTAGCACAGGAAGAGCCCCTGGGATGCCTGCTCCTTATGTTCATGGATGGAATGCATCACACACTCGTGGCCTGGTTCTGTGGAAACGGGCATTTTTCACAGGCAGCTATGCAAATAATGTCAGTGGATTTCCACTGCAGCTACATCTGGATTAATTAGGTCACCCATAAATAATGCGATTGGAATATGATTTAGAGAGGAGCGTCCTGATTGTGCGGTTTGCGATCCGAGTGTCTTAGTGCTTATAAAGCACACGGGTATATGTGTGATCAAAACCTCCATTTACACTCTTCACAGTTGCTTGTTTGTAGAAAAAAACATTTAATATTAACTAATAGTTTCCCTCAGTAAACTCCTAATGTGTTGCTTACTGATAGTAAATAAAGTAGTTGTTGTAGTTATTTTTAGGTAATATAGAGTTAAATTATCTAAAATATGGTCATGCAGAATAAGGCATTAATATGTGCTTTATAAGTACTAATAAACAGCCAATATGCTAGTAATATGCATGCTAATAAGCACCTAGTTAATAGTGAATATTTTTCCCTAATCTAAAGTGTTTTCAAAGATACTATGAATTTCAGGGGTCATATTCACAAACATCACGAAAAAAGCCACTCCTAATGCAAACATTTGGAGAAACTCTTAATTTTACAAAAGCATACATTTTTCATCTAAAAGTAATTCCCAAAGTATTTTATTTTTTTTAACATTTGGTTTAAATATTTCCACTAATTAGTTTAATTGATTAGGGACAACAGAATTAGCCATGAGTGTGTAGCCTTGATTATATTCTATTTAGCTTAAACACACACACACGCACACACACATACGCACGCACGCACGCACGCACGCACGCACGCACGCACGCACACACACACACACACACACACACACACGCACACACACACACACACACACACACACACACACACACACACACACACACACACACACACACACACACACACACACACACACACACACACACACACACACACACACACACACACACACAGCTGTACCTCTGCTTCCCATAAATACTACCTTAAGTTTTGTACGTTATTTGTTTGACAGACATTAATGTTGTGATATTCAAATGATGTGGATTTGAAAACAGATGGATCATAAGGTAATAATTATTTATTTATTAGCCAGCAAGTATTTAGTGAAATGATTGCTTACGAGTGTGCTATGTATATGTTTCTAGTAACTATAATATCCAACTAAATTATTATTATTATATAATCATTACATAATCTTAAAAAAATCTGGAATGTGTTCAAATAACCTGAGGCTACTTCATAACTTTTGGGTTTGTGTTTCCATTTAGAATGAAACAATAAATAAATCAAATAGTTCAGGATTATACATGTTTATTTTAGTTTCTTTGTCAGGCTTGTTCTTGGTATCTAAGCAGTAGATTGTTCTCACAAAACTGTGCATTAATATCAGTTTGAAAACTTCTAAGCTTGCAGAAGTGTTTGCAAAACTATTTCATTATCCATGTTTACCTTCCACGCTTTTAATGAATTACCCAGAGCATGACGGGTTTCAGGCCCAGAACCGCTGGAACCACTGAGCAGCAGAGACAAAGAGTCGTCTCAGTAATTCTCCAAGACCAGCCTCACTCACACTCCTTACTAACCCTGAGATCCAATCTCTGACCTTTCAGCTCGGAGGATAAATCATTAACCTCACGGGCGCCTGCCCCACACAGGTTAGATGTTATTTCACAGTGCATTGAAGATATAAGAGACATGGAATCCATTTAGGTTGTGCTAAATGTTGTCAACGGAAAAACTGTAGGTGCATGAAAATGTGTTTAGAGTAAGGGTGTAGGAACCATTATTATATTGTTGGACCCCGGCACTTTTTTTTAATGTTTTCTCAAATCATTTCTATGCCCCTTGTTAAGTAAAGTATAAAAGACTGTGAATGTTGAGCAGTACTTTATCCACGAATGTGTAGAATATGGCAAGGCTTTGAGTGCCTTTCTGCTTTTATGAAACAGTTTTAACCGTTTTTTAAGCACCTTATGCGTTCCCTACTTCTGCTAGAATACAGTTCTTTATTTGTGAACTAAGGGCATTTTAAGACATGTAGATTGTTTGCTTTGCTCCAAACAAGTGTGCTGCACACGTCTTGTAAATTAAAGGCCAAAACATTTTGCTCGCCATCTGGAAGCTGGCTGCAGTTTAGGTCATAAACCCTGCCCGCTCCATGTAAACGAATGCGATGCCAAACGAAGCCAAACTAAAAAATCAAATCATATTATAATTATGCATGAAGTAAAGGTCTTATGAATTTATGAATGAACCGCTCGTTTTGAAATCTTCCCAGTCTGGTGACATTTGTTATGATAGCCACTTTAAACATTAGAATGCACATGATAACTTTCGTTAACTCTAGAGTAATTAAATCCACTTCACCAGCTAATTACTCCTCAACAGTGATGCTATAGAGTGTGTCAATAAATACAGAGTGTGGTGTGATGATTGTGAGCTTGGGATTGGGTCTGCAGGAGTTTGAGCGGGACTTTGATACCGCGGCTCTACCTCACGAACACTACTGCGCAGAACTCAGACTCCAGATGACGTCATGTTCACAAGATGACAGCAGCTGTACGGAGAGGATTTGGCTTCACTTTTCTATAGGAGAAGAAAGTGGAGACGTGTCATCCATCTTTTTTACAATCTATGGTTCCAAAATAGGGAGTTACATTATAATAACATTACATTATATTTTTCAGTTCACTTTCACAAGGCAACATTTCAAAGTGGACTGACATGTACTGTATATACAGTAATGCACATTCCCACTCTAAGTGATTCATTAATTACATATGAAAGCTAGGTGATTTCGGAGTAGCAAGCTAGCTTTGAAAGCATAATATCCCACCCTCCCTGCAAATCACTCTCCAAAGCCACGCCTCCTCCAAAACACATGAACCAGAGGATAACCAGCGACACGATGAGAGACGGCGTCAACGCTGTTAGATTACATGTCTCATTCACTGATGAGAAAACATTACAGTACAAAGTGCATAATATTACAATAACAATGCCTTCCATTCTCGCTTGGTCTGCAATAGACTGACGCAGACGGTCTAGGAACTTGACCGATTTGATTGGCCAAGGCCTAGCCAAGAAGCCATGTGACTGACAGGTAAAGCAACCAATCACGTTTCGTTTTGTGCCGCATCATGTTTGTGGGCGTGGAAATGTGTAAAACTCTTTGACATATTTTAAAGATTCTATGCCGCAAACTTGACATTTTTTCTCATAATTTTGGAACTCCAGCCTTTAGTTGATCCTGAAAAGCACTCATCGTCACAGTTGTAAACATGACGGCTTTCTTCTTTCGTGAAGGGGTTTGGCATCACGGCATCTTTGTTTCCAGGCAGAACGTTGAAGTACACGACACACATGTCTCCCAGAAATCCTGTATAATTTAACCAATCCCATGATGACTTCGGCCAAGAGATATGATTAGACGAACATTTTATGGTCCTATGCCTTACACAGACAATATTAATACATATAAATACATTTAGATACATTAGTAATTGCTATCGGGATGGGAAGAGACTTTCAAACAGCATAACAAAATTAGTTTTTTGAACCAATCCCTGCCTTTAATTATATCTAACAATGCACCAGTATTTAAGACTTTTAAGATGACTTCAGTCTTCAGCTGTGATGAGTAAAGTACTCACACAGAATTAGACACTGCTGCTATTTACCTCTTATGATACAACTTGGTTAATCGGGTCGGATTGCTTTCAGCAATAGTTTTTCAATTATGCCTTGATCTCCTTATTCATGTCTGTTCTTTGTCTGTGGATCCAATCGGGATCGCCGTGTCCATATATGCGAAACAAACTGAAGTAAGGAAGAAAACACCATGTTCTGAAACAAACTCTCCGAACAAGCCAGGTGTGAAAACGACTGGCTGTTCGCTTTGAAACAGAATTTGGTTTGCAAGAAAAATTTGTAGCGTGAAAACTGTCCCGCAGACTCCAGAAGCACATCACAGTACCGAACCTGAGACTATGTGTCTGTCTGTTTCTCTGAGTTCGGCTGCAGTGGAGCTGTGGCACGCTGCACGTGACTGTGAAAGCAACGCAGACTCCAGAAGCACATCACAGTACCGAGCCTGAGACTATGTGTCTGTCTGTTTCTCTGAGTTCGACTGCAGTGGAGCTGTGGCACGCTGCACATGACTGTGAAAGCAACGCAGACTCCAGAAGCACATCACAGTACCGAACCTGAGACTATGTGTCTGTCTGTTTCTCTGAGTTCGACTGCAGTGGAGCTGTGGCACGCTGCACATGACTGTGAAAGCAACGCAGACTCCAGAAGCACATCACAGTACCGAGCCTGAGACTATGTGTCTGTCTGTTTCTCTGAGTTCGACTGCAGTGGAGCTGTGGCACGCTGCACATGACTGTGAAAGCAACGCAGACTCCAGAAGCACATCACAGTACCGAACCTGAGACTATGTGTCTGTCTGTTTCTCTGAGTTCGACTGCAGTGGAGCTGTGGCACGCTGCACATGACTGTGAAAGCAACGCAGACTCCAGAAGCACATCACAGTACCGAACCTGAGACTATGTGTCTGTCTGTTTCTCTGAGTTCGACTGCAGTGGAGCTGTGGCACGCTGCACATGACTGTGAAAGCAACGCAGACTCCAGAAGCACATCACAGTACCGAACCTGAGACTATGTGTCTGTCTGTTTCTCTGAGTTCGACTGCAGTGGAGCTGTGGCACGCTGCACATGACTGTGAAAGCAACGCAGACTCCAGAAGCACATCACAGTACCGAACCTGAGACTATGTGTCTGTCTGTTTCTCTGAGTTCGACTGCAGTGGAGCTGTGGCACGCTGCACATGACTGTGAAAGCAACGCAGACTCCAGAAGCACATCACAGTACCGAACCTGAGACTATGTGTCTGTCTGTTTCTCTGAGTTCGACTGCAGTGGAGCTGTGGCACGCTGCACATGACTGTGAAAGCAACGCAGACTCCAGAAGCACATCACAGTACCGAACCTGAGACTATGTGTCTGTCTGTTTCTCTGAGTTCGACTGCAGTGGAGATGTGGCACGCTGCACATGACTGTGAAAGCAACGCAGACTCCAGAAGCACATCACAGTACCGAACCTGAGACTATGTGTCTGTCTGTTTCTCTGAGTTCGGCTGCAGTGGAGCTGTGGCACGCTGCACATGACTGTGAAAGCAACGCAGACTCCAGAAGCACATCACAGTACCGAACCTGAGACTATGTGTCTGTCTGTTTCTCTGAGTTCGGCTGCAGTGGAGATGTGGCACGCTGCACATGACTGTGAAAGCAACGCAGACTCGTGTCCGCACTTGTTCAGTAACCTGCTAAACATTCAGTTCACTGGAACACATGTAGAGATGATAGCGGTGATGATTTATCTTGCACACGAGTGTAATCAGAGAGGCTAATTAATTTGCTCGTAATCAGCTGTCTAATCAAATGAGACCATTTGTGAGCAGCAGAAGCCGTCTACATGCAACGCACATGAACTCATTCACATGAACACATTCTCTCTACTGCACATATAGCACAAACTCATTTGATGACGCAATATTTATGCATTTCACTGACCTTCTCTGAGTAAAACCTTCAAACTTCAAGCTATTAAAAATACGTTTTAACTTTCATAACAAGCTACATACCAGGTAGACTAATACTTGTAAGATTAATATTAATGTAAGCCATGTACACACTAAGGTTACAATTAAAGGTGATTTTCACAGCCTTGTGGGTAACACTTTATAATAACTGCACGCTATGAATCATTAGGTAAGCATTAGTAAATAGTCAGATCATCCTTTATAAAGCATTGTCCCAACATTAATAATCATTAGTAAGCAGTTTATAAATGCAGCTATAAATGCCTTGTTCTTGATTTATAAGCATATCTATTACAAAGCAGATTTAAAGACTCAGTTTTCTTCCTAACAGAAAAACAAATACAAAATAAATAAAAACACAGAGGGATACATAACTCAGAAATATGTATTTCTAGATGCAAAAAAAAGAATCTGTTCAACTGTACATAACTTTTATTTTAATTTATTTTCTATGAAATTGCAGATGTTTCTTTTTCTTTTTTATATCAAGTGCAGAGTTGTACGGTTTTATTTTCTGAAACTGTGTTCTGTGTTTGTTTAACTTCTCTGATTGGGAGATAAATGAGCCGTTAAATCTGCTTTGTGAATGATTTATAAGATGTAAATAATCCTCACTTTAGATGAGCTCACACAAATATATGGCAGGCAACTACTAAATGATTTATAACTACCTGACTTAATCATGAATTACAGCAGGAATATGTGTTAATAAAGCATTTATTAACACACTGAGCAACTATTATCTTGCGTCTAAATAATACGATTAATAAATGTACATTTAAATAGTTTATTAATAGTTTACTTACACTTATTAAATGATCTTATGAACCACTAATGGTTCCTAAATAACTGGTTTGTAAATATCGTAATAATTTATAAACGATAAATTGATGTTAATAAAGTATGAAAATACAATTATTAAACAGTACATATATGTTCAAGAACAAAACATTTAAAGCTGTATTTATAATCTGCTTACTAATGACTATTAATGCTGGAACAATGCTTTATAAAGGATGAATAGACTATTTACTAATGCTTAACTAATGATTCATAGCGTGCAGTTATTATAAAGTGTTTCCAAAAGTGTTTTATTATAAAGTGTTATAGTTGTGTTACACCAAAACATCTTTTTTTCCAGTGAAGTTACTCCGCTCATGTACTGTATTTGTACATTTGTGCGTCAATGTTGAAATAAATACATAAACAAGAATAATAACAAAAAGTGTGGTAACACTTTAGAATAGGGAACACTTATTCACTATTAACTACGACTTTTCTCTCAATAAATAATTAATAGTTAGTTAGGTAGTTGTTAGGTTTAGGTATTGGGTAGGATTAGGGATGTAGAATAAGGCATTAATATGTGTTTAATTACTACTAATAAATGGCTATTATTCTAGTAATAACTAGTTAAGAGACACTAAAATAAAGTGTTACCAAAAGTGTGTGTTCCCAGTAATAAAACCTGCGGTATACATCATTTGTCAATATTTATACCGCAGGCATTTTTGAGAAGATGAAGCTCTGTTCTGTAATGATATGTTCCCTTTCGATATTTCACTCGTACTGCGTCGAGTATCGATGCTTAGTTTGGGAAAAAATATTTTTTCCACTTCAACTGAAGCCTATTTCAATCACGCAGTAATAACTGCACGTGATTGGTTCGTGTAGGATAAAGAAACGAACCAATCCACGGCGGTGGCGAGCGAGCCAATGGCTATTCAGCCCGCCATAGCCCTCCATAATAGGACGGGCGTCTGATCTATATAATCAGCTGCCTGCCACCGCATCTCAGATTTCTTCTCTCTTCTCTCTTCACTGACGCCGGGACATCATCCACACAGGAGATACAGCTGAAAGGCTCAGAGAAAACCCCTCTGTTATCCTCTATGACTGAAAACATGTCCTCAGGAGGACAACATCGATTGTTTTGTTTTGTGACAAATAATGTAGTGCTTTTTCCACCACTGCCATTTCATTTTAGACATTTTAGATAGAGTTTTAAACAATTTAGCCAGGACACAATGTTACATTTACATTTAGCAGACGCTTTTAACAATGACATAAAAAGTCATGTAATGTAAATAAAATCAATCAGGAATAAATGACACAAATAACACTGTCTACAGAGATGTAATATTTTCCATGCCTTTCACTGCTCTTTCATGCTCAGATATGTTGTATTTTATATAAGACATGAACTGTGGGATTTATTATGTTGTTCTGGGTGATGTTTGTGCTAATAGCTGCTGAATGAATGGAAAATCTGTGTCGACTGCTAATTATAGAGCTTTCATATGCATTTCTACACCTTTGTGACAGACAGAATGGACACGTTAAAAGCGAATGTGAGCTTTCAAATTGCTGCTGCTGCTCTGTGTTTGGAAATATACACACACTTTTCCATACACACCATGCTTTGAAGCCAACATGTTCAAATGTGATGCTTATTGAAACTTACAGTATTTCATTCATTTGTTGAGTTCGTATAAACTTACTTAAGTTGTGGGTCGCACATCCGTTGTGGATTCTATCATGTTTGGTCCCATTATAAATGCATGCTATTAAACATGACAAAAGTCTGATTCTTTTGAAAGCAGCATGTGTGTCTCACAGAGCTTGTACACGTCCTGATATCAATCATCTGGTGAGAACGGCCCCTCGGAGCAGGAATGCGCTGGGATTGTGTGCATAGTGCGGGAGGGAAAATATTACAGTTGGAACATGTTCCCATAAACATGTTTGATGGAATTCAGAGAAGCCATTGAGACTATCTCAAATCTCTGTAAAGGCTTTGTTCAAATCTGAAAACACACTTACTCAATCGTCACACTTTTGTAATATAGATCAATTTTAGCATATAGATAATATAAAAGGTTGAAGAAAGCTGATTGTACATTTTGAAAATGCTGTAAAATCGTCCTTTTGTTGCCTGTGTATTTCTTATCAAGCCAGAAACACAATCTATTTTCTTCAGTTCTGCTCTCAGCCGGCTGATCAATCTGAAACCAATTAACTGTCTTGTCTTAACACCTCTACCAGTGTTCCTCAAGTCTGCTCAATAAGATGTGGAGAGCGCGTACAAGAAAGATGGGTTGTAAAAGATATTTTTAGACAGAAAGAAAGTTGGTAAGACTTTATTTTAAGGTGTCCTTGTTACATACGTTACAATGTACTTACTATTATAATAACAATTAATTATGTATAATTACATGCAATTAAAATCCTAATCCTAACCCTAACTATACAGTAAGTACATGTAGTTAATTAATATCACTCAGTACTTAAATGTATAAATAAATGTGACTGGCATCCAGGAGCGTAACATGGCTTCACACACAAGTGCTATAAGATCTTTACATCGTAGATCAATGGAGGGCAATTCTCACCATTAACTAACTATTAAATATGACTTTTGCTTCATTGAACTCCTAATTTACTGCTTTTTAGTAATTAGTAATGCAGTTGTTAAATTTAGATATGGGGTGGGTTAAGGCATAGTCATGCAAAATAAGGCATTCGATTGGGCTTAGGCCTACTAATAAACAGCCAATATGCTAGAAATATGCATGTGAATAAGCAACTAGTTTGAACAGTGACAACTGGTCCTTAAACTAAAGAGTTCAAATATTTCATGAAATGTATCAGTACTGTTGACAGGGTCCTGATCTTTCGTTCTTTCTTCTTTGGTTTAGCGGCTAAGCCTGTGGAGAAGGAGGCGGTGCCGACCGTCGCGGGCAAGGTTGATGCAGAGAAGGGGAAGAAGAAAGAAAAAGAAGGCAAGAAGGAAGGCAAGGGTGCAAAAGAAGGAAAAGAAGGGAAGGGAGAAGAGAAGGATGAAACCACAAAGAAGAAAGGGGAAAAGGGGGAGAAAGGAGAGAAAGGACCGACAAAGAAAGAGGCATCGGATGGAGGGAAAGGTAAAAAGGGAGGTGGAGAGAAAGGAGGAGAGAAAGGAGAAGAAAAAGGAGGGAAAGGAGGTGGAGCCAAGGGCAATGCCAAGAAGCCTGCAAAGAAGTGAACATTTGGTCACCTTAATGGTGTGTGCTAAATTTCCATTAGCCATTTTTTATTTTTTTATGTAAGAACATTTATAAAGCACATTTACAGCATATTTATTTTATTGTACATTGTAAATATTGACAATAAATGATTCTCTGTTAATTATAAATTATTTATTATTCACATGATACACATGATCAGCACTAAAATACAACACTGGTGTACATAGAAAAGTTAGTTTGCATTTATGTTATATAACATATAAACATCATCAACAACAAAAATTATAATTCAACTTTTCAAAAATATTTTAAAGGAGGTCCACTGCAGAATATTCATTTTTGGTCAAAAACACTTGTACCGAGGACATGAAGAATGACGGGGTGTAATAAACATATGTAATAAAACACACACGAGTCACGCAAAGATATTCAGAGAGGTACAATAAGAGCATTTATTGACTGACTGATCTGTTATGACATCCATCTTCATCTGCACATCCATAAATCAATCCCTGTTAATATCTAAAACAAGCATTCTCAAGTGTTATTGAGGACCAAGACGTAAAAAGTGCATAAATCGATTTTATAAATAATACAACTGAAAATACTAGATTATATTTAATGGTAAAAACATGATTGAAATGCTTTGATCTGTCCTCAAGTTTCAAACGGTTATGTAAAGAAAAGCAGAATGCATATGCATATATTTTGTTAAAGTTTATTTTGTCGAGTAATGGTTTGAATTTAGCAAACACGAATTGCTTGAAATATGAAATATGAAAAACTTTTTTTCCAGCATATGTACTGCTGTATACTGAAGTGCCAGTATCAGTATTACATTCTAAAACATATCCAGAGGAATATTTAGCTCATAACTGTGTGGACATGTGTAAACACAATATTGACATTTATACATGGAGTAACAAAAAGCAGCATTATATCATACATAACAGACCATGAGCCTCTAAACCTACAATACTGACTTCAGTTTGTTCTTCCTTATGGCTGTAAAAAATGAGATTCAGCTTCTCATATACAGTAATGCATGCCACCTTATGAAAGCCTTTTTCAGGATGAGTCATTCAGTTTATGATCATGAGGCTAATGTATAATAATGCATAGGGTTTTCATGATGCCTTTAATGGAGATCAAGAATGCCCTGAAAACTCGTACAGTACACAGCATAACGATGCTGGTAATTGATTTACTCAGAATGAGAGCCGTATTTTATTCATTCATGGCCTGACACTTGAAATATGACATCTAAAAAAGAAATGAAAGTATACCTGCCAAAGGATATTTTGTAAGGCTATATAATTCATTAATGCGTTATTAAAAAAGAAAAACATACTTAACAGATCAGTATATTTATGCAAATATTCTGTTGAATGTAAACTGTACTAATCTGTTGTGTTATGCCATACAATAATTAGTAGTGCTATTACTGCAGGGTTAAAGATGTGAATCTTTACTTTAAGTACTAAATGTCTGCTTATGCATAACTCATCGTTTATTGTTTGTGCTTCAGATATGAATGACGCCTCATATCATGTGGCTTGTTAAGAATTATTGTATTGCTTATGCATGTGACGATTTTCACTTTGGATGATAAAAATGGCAGCAGTTAACAGTATTATAAACTATGCTAAATTGCCATGTTTAAGGAAGCCAAACATGACCCTGAAAATGAAAAAATGCCGAACATAATTTCTCTTTTATGCTTAGTGTTGATACGAATAACTAAATTCTTTGACTTTTGGCAACAATAACTTCATCATCACTGGCATTAATGCAAGCTTGTACTGTATAAATCTACACAGATTCAGAGGGAATTCACTCATGAAGAAAACAGACAGTCTGGCAAGATTTGGCAAATCTACTGATTAAACACATGGATACTCGAGGCTTAGAGACACATAAAAACCTGCTATCCTACTACAAAGAGTGTCCCTACTGGCAGTTGCATCTGTAATATAATATAACATATTATATTAGTGCTGATCAAAAACATTTTTATATATATATTTGAAATATGAGTGTCTTATTTACAATTCACGGTCCACAGTGCCATGTGTTTCATATGACTTGATCCTGAAGCAAACTCGCCGTTCTTCATCTAAGGAGGTGATGTGCCAGCCTGAGAGCACTGGCGCTGTATGTTCACAATGCATTCACCACAATTTCTGAAGCCAAATCTGTTCTCATCCTCCGAATACTGCTGGTGAAGATGGCCTGGTGCCTGTAGTCCACTGTGGCTCATTTAAAAGACACGGATCGTTATCTGGTCCATTAGGTCCAACTGTACATCTGAGATGGTCCCACAACCCAAATTGTGAGGAAATCCTGAGAAACAAAGGACTCGCTAATCCTTCAACATTTTTCTTTGTCTTTATTAAGGTTTGTGAAGTCACATGACTGTTTCTCTTTCCTCCTCCACCACCGGTGTGGTTTTTTCCGCCGGGAAGTTCTTCGAAGGTTCTTCCTCTTGTATGTGGAGCTCCTGTCCCGAGGACGGGATGGAGTTCTCAGAGACCGAGCCGTTCTTCACGTATCCCGGGAGGTTCCGGTGGCCGTTGAGGGAGATGGGCCCCAGGCGGGTGGTGAGGTGCAGGGCCAGAGGGCCCCGTGCGGTCACGTTAGTGACGCTGGTGTGAGACACCATGGGTCCATAGCTATACGTGTTACTGCCACTCCGGGCTTTTCTCTTGAAGTCCAGAGCGAGCGTCCTCCGACTCCATGACTTCTTGATTTCTGCTTGGACCTAAAGAGTGATAAGAATGAGAATAAATGTGAATAAAACCAGCAGCTGGGAAGTTAACTGATCACATGTAATATGGATTATGTCACCAGAGACTAAAAATTAAATACTTGTAGATTACATTTTAAAATACTCAATTAGATTACAGTAGATTTTTTATTCATTACATATTCACACAATATAAATACATTATTTAATAATTATTTTATAATGTTCCTTTCTAAAATCGCCTACCGCTTATATGCATTCAAAAAATGTGTCAGTTTTGTGGATATGCAAGTAAAAGACCATTAACTAGTCAGGTGACCCCGACATTTGACCACTGGATTAACACAAATCAGTGTTTTCTTAACATTTCAACCCTGCAACAACTACTGATAAGCATATTAATGCATACTTCATCTTTCAAACACATTAAAATGCACATATTTACATGATAAGTTAATAATTAAATACATTTGCATGTTCATGGTTCACTGACGATTGGTTAATTTTCACATGACATGAAGGTAAGCAAATAATTTTATCTTTTTTAGTAAGTGTTTTATATTAATAGTTATTTTTAAAATATTTTTTTTAAATGTCAAATTTTTATGATTGAATTATATCAATGTGGTACAACATTATCCTTTTAAAATCAATGTGACAAACAAATTAAGTAAAAAATCATCTAAAGTAATCTGATTATGTTACCTAAAATGTGTTAAATAATGGATTACAAGACTAACGTCGTTCCCTGAAGGAGGGAATGGAAACGTCATGTCAGTGACCGGAGAATGGGCATCTCACTTTGAGAGACCAATCTACTTCGAGTGTAAACTAAACGAGCCAATGCACATTGGCATGTGATGATTGCATCCAGC
Source organism: Ptychobarbus kaznakovi (assembly GCA_027422405.1). NCBI lineage: Eukaryota > Metazoa > Chordata > Actinopteri > Cypriniformes > Cyprinidae > Ptychobarbus > Ptychobarbus kaznakovi. The sequence goes on from CM049805.1 coordinate 21,127,897, forward strand.
TGCTTCTGACCACAGTGCTAGCGTAAATAGGCAGCAGGTGCCATGCATACCAGGTTTTCCCTGAGGAGCCGAGACAGTACCACAGCCTGCTCAGCGGTGGTACAGCAGCCGTGGAGACGGGACGTGACATCTCTGTTCCCTCCTTCAGGGAACATGGGATACATACGTAACCGATAGTGATGCAAAGTCTGATTAATTTCCAAGAACCGGTTCATTTCGGACAGTTCGGCTCATTGAACCGGTTCAAAAAGACAATTCATCGGCTCCTGATGTCATCAAGCAATGATGTCACTACGCATATATTTTTTGACAACACTGTGCCATGTTGCATCAATGAAACATTCGAATCAAGTCATTTGTGTCAACACATATTGAAACAGTCAAATAAAAAAGTCCTTTTTGTGAACGCATATTGCTGATTATTGCCTTTCATTCACTTAAGTTAATAATGTTTGTGGTCACAGTTTAATTTGCGGATCTTTTATGGCAAATATGACTGTCTAATGATTAGCCTACGATAGGTTTCCTAAAGGTTTCGCACCTACAGCACACATAACAGACACTGATGCACAAACGCGGATATGTTCTACATTTCCTAAGTATAAAGAAAGAATAATCCAGTCTGATAAACTCATTGATTTAAGTTAAACAAAATATGATATGCATGCACAATAAACTGTACTAAAACTCAGGTTTTTCCATGTTTTAATAAAAATATAAAGCATATCTCCATATGCGCATCAGGCTCATTCAAGTCAGCGGTGACACACACGCAGTGTCAGCAACTCACTCATCAGAATCTACGGTAATCCTCTGCAAACTTCGTCACGGCTCATTCGGTTCTTTCACTGTGTGTAGTGAGGTGAGGTGTGTTCACCATCTCCCAAAGAGCAGCTCCCTCGCTCTCTAGGTCACCTGTCTCAGGGTCATTTCCTCTTTCGCTTACCGCCAGGTTTGACGGGGACCTGGACAGTAGGGCTGGACGATATATCGAACGCAATTGTCATGCGCATCTCGTCAGTAAAGCCGGTTCCGTGATTAGCGGTAAATCTCCATCACATGCTTTCAAAAGGAGAGGCATTTAATACACAGAGCCGTAGTTCACTGACAAGCTACGTAATATCGCGTTCAATATCGAAGGTGATTCATCTGCGATAATGAACTTGATATTGCATTGCTTGTCTGCCTATGCCTGGCTCCACGGCGCTGCTTGGCTGGAGGCTGCTGCAGATGTGGCGCGGGAGCGGGGGCGTACGCAGGGGGCCGCCCTCGGCAACGAGCAGGCTGGGGCTCTGTGGCCGGCAGACAGGTGGGTCGCCTCAGTCTGCTCCAGTGCAACCGAGAACTGCAGGGCCATGTTCTCGACTGCGTTCGCCAAAGAGGCAGGTTTGGGACACACAGGGACCTTGAGGATCCGAACTTCGTCGGCGTCCCTTATGTTGACCAGACACAGCCAGAGTTGGCGCTTCTGGACCACAAGTGTGGACATCGCACGACCCAGAGAACTCGCGGTGATATTCATCGCTTGGAGCGTGAGATTAGTTGCGGTTTGGAGCTCTTTCAGAACTTTTGGATCATGACCACCCTCGTGCAGGTCCCTCAGTGCTTTAGCTTGAAGAACCTGCAGTAACGCCATAGCGTGTAAGGCAGAGGAAGCTTCTCCACAGGCCACAGTACTGATCGCCAGACAGACCAGACGAGTACCAACAGGCCCTGGGAGGGGAGGCACGGTTTGCCCCACCAGGTGGAGGCAGTACTAGGACACAACTGCATCGCAACCGATCGCTCCACCGGGGGGACCCCCGTATACCCCTAGCTGTACCACCGTCGAGGGTTGTGAGGGAGGAGGAGCTAGCAGGTTGGTTTCTGGCAGTAAAAGGTGCCGTCCATGACCTGGTAAGCTCCTCATGCACCTCCGGGAAGAAAGGCAAGACGCTGAGAACGGGAAGGCATAGCCGTCATTTCCCGATCCGACCCAGGCATTGCTACCGTCCCGGAGGGTGGCATCACAGCCAAATCTTCCTCTCCAGAAAGCTCTGGCTCACCCTCTGATGCAGCGATCAACATTCGATTTTCGGGGGGCCACCAAAGGACACTGCTGGTACGCTCCTTGTAGAGGACCCAGCACGTTCCGTTGACAGCTCAACTGGCTCCGAAGCAAAAAGCTGGTATACGTTGCACCTGCTGCCTATTTATACTCACGCTGTGAACAGCGGCAGCTGGATTCAATCATCACATGCCAATGTGCTTTGGCTCGTTTAGTTTACAATCAAAGTAGATTACAGGTGCATCTCAATAAATTAGAATGTCGTGGAAAAGTTCATTTATTTCAGTTTCATCTCAAATTGTGTAGGACTGGTAGTTTAAGTCTTTGGTTCTTTTAATTTTGATGATTTTGGCTCACATTTAACAAAAACCCACCAATTCACCATCTCAACAAATTAGAATACTTCATAAGATGAATAAAAAACTTTTTAGCCTCAATTTGGTAGGGGCTGGTGTGGCTCCTTTTGCTTTATGCCTCAATTCGGCGTGGCAGGTGATCAGTTTGTGGCACTGCTGAGGTGGTATGGAAGCCCAGGTTTCTTTGACAGTGGCCTTCAGCTCATCTGCATTTTTTGGTCTCTTGTTTCTCATGTTCCTCTTGACAATACCCCGTAGATTCTCTATGGGGTTCAGGTCTGGAGAGTTTGCTGGCCAGTCAAGCACACCAACTTTATACTTTCATTTAAGTAAATTAAGGTCATTTAACCAACTTTTGGTGCTTTTGGCAGTGTGGGCAGGTGCCAAATCCTGCTGGAAAATGAAATCAGCATCTTTAAAAAGCTGGTCAGCAGAAGGAAGCATGAAGTGCTCCAAAATTTCTTGGTAAACGGGTGCAGTGACGTTGGTTTTCAAAAAACACAATGGACCAACACCAGCAGATGACATTGCACCCCAAATCATCACAGACTGTGGAAACTTAACACTGGACTTCAAGCAACTTGGACTATGAGCTTCTCCACCCTTCCTCCAGACTCTAGGACCTTGGTTTCCAAATGAAATACAAAACTTGCTCTCATCTGAAAAGAGGACTTTGGACCACTGGGCAACAGTCCAGTTCTTCTTCTCCTTAGCCCAGGTAAGACGCCTCTGATGACAACTGTAGCCAAATTCCTTGACACGTCTGTGTGTGGTGCTCTTGATGCCTTGACCCCAGCCTCAGTCCATTCCTTGTGAAGTTCACCCAAATTCTTGAATCGATTTTGCTTGACAATCCTCATAAGGCTGCGGTTCTCTCGGTTGGTTGTGCATCTTTTCCTTCCACTCAACTTTCTGTTAACATGCTTGGATACAGCACTCTGTGAACAGCTTCTTTGGCAATGAATGTTTGTGGCTTACCCTCCTTGTGAAGGGTGTCAATGATTGTCTTCTGGACAACTGTCAGATCAGCAGTCTTCCCCATGATTGTGTAGCCTAGTGAACCAAACTGAGAGACCATTTTGAAGGCTCAGGAAACCTTTGCAGGTGTTTTGAGTTGATTAGCTGATTGGCATGTCACCATAATTTGTTGAGAAAGTGAATTGGTGGGTTTTTGTTAAATGTGAGGCAAAATCATCACAATTAAAAGAACCAAAGACTTAAACTACTTCAGTCTTGAATTAATTTAATACACGAGTTTCACAATTTGAGTAGAATTACTGAAATAAATGAACTTTCCACGACATTCTAATTTATTGAGATGCACTTGTAGTCTCTCAAAGTGAGATCCAAATTCGTCGGTCACCAATGTGATTTAGACTGACCGACTGAAAGGGAAGGTAGCACTTTAGAATAGGGAACACTTATTCACAATTAACTACGACTTTTCCCTCAATAAATTCCTAATTTGCTGCTTATCAATAGTTAGTAAGGTAGTTGTTAAGTTTAGGTATTGGGTAGGATTAGGGATGTAGAATAAGGTCATGTAGAATAAGGCATTCATATTTGCTTAATTAGTACTAGTAAAAGGCTAATATTCAAGTACTATGCATGCTAATAAGCAACTAGTTAAGATACTCTAAAATAAAGTGTTACCAAATTTTTGTTATGTAATTCGGTATCAGTAATCTCCCCATTGCTTAAAACAAGTTGTTACTCCTTTTTCTAAATTATTCTATAAATACCCGCAAATAATAATGAAAGACAGACCCAGTGTTTTCTCAAAGGCTCATATTCTGGTCAAGCCTAGTGATTTTTCTTCTGGAAATAGGAGATACACATTCTTTCCCTTTTTAAGCTACACATTTACTGCTTCTTCACAGTCACTTAAATTAACCCATTAATTCTCATTAATGCTCTTGACAACAGCACACTAGAGTACAATGAACTGCAATATGTTTATGGACACAATAACAGGATTCAGCCAGAGGTAATCACAGATTTTGCTTTTATAAAACAGCAGTATGTGCTTAAATAAGGGGGAAAAAGTGCAAAAAAATCTCTTGTGTGCCATTGATCAAACAAATGCATCCAATCAATAAATATAGCTATTAAGAACAATGCATTTAAATCACCAGTGAATGCACTGTGAGACAGAGAAAGAGAACAAACAAGGTCATTGTTACTATTCAGTGAAGAAAAGTTAGTTTAGGTTTAGTTGGGAAAGTACATGCTATTATAGGGTATATAATATTGAATGATTGAAATTTGTTTTAATGTATCAGTAACACTGCAATATACAGTAGTTACAAATACATTAACACATTATTTTACATGAACTAAGAATTTTTAAATATTTGTAATACTTTATAAAATTATTATGTAAATGTATTGTTATGTAAATTTCTACACATACCAATTCATTTTAATATTAAAATAGTGATGTAGGATCATTAAGGAATAAATAACATGATCTAACAAATATTTCAAGAGTGTTACCAACAGTTATGTTTAGGATTGGGGGTTGTTTAAGAGAATATAACAATTAAATGAAACGATTAAAGCAGTAAATTGTTTCTGAAACTTAATAATTAATTTAATAGTAAGCACTATAAAATTGTATAAAGTTTGTATTGTGGTCCTGAATCTGTAGTCTCCAGTATTGCAGGTTAATGCTATTTAAAAAAATCCCCACCACTAAAACACAAAACTAACCTGGCAGCCTGTCTAGAATGTGCCGACATAAGCGAAGTGATTCACACAGTGAAAATAATTCATTATTAAACAATTAAATAAAAGTTCATTCTTACCTCTCCATTGCAGAAGCAATATATAATTGCAACGAAGAATCCCTGGAAAATAGAGAATTAATTTAAAATATAATTATAAAAGTAATAGTCAAATATTTTGGTGCCTTTGCACAATTTTAATTGTCTACATTTGATTTAAATATTACCTGGAATGAGTTAAAGAGCATTTCATAATGCATCTGGATTTGCCATGGCACCCCCGACACTTCTGTATAGGGCATTGCCATGAACACAATGTAGTGAACCCCAAACAACGGCATCAGGACCAGCGTCGATTTTAACAGCTTTCTGTGGCATGAAGAAGAAGAGAACAAAAAGATGAAGAACCAAAGTATATGTGCGGGGTTAGTAGGATTTTTTTTTTAAGTATTTGGCATTTTTATTCAGTAAGGTTTCTATTTCAAATACAGGCTATTCTTCAGAGAATCTTGGGGGGGGGGGGGGGGGGTGGTGGGTTTTAAAAGAGATTTCTAATTCAAAGATTACTTTTTATTTACTTTAAAAAAATATTATATATTTTAAATATAATAAAAAAATTACAAATAACAATAATAAAATATTAATTAAAAAAAAAAAATGATATGTAATAAATTAAAGATATTTAAGTTTTTGATATATTGAAATAGAAATCAGTTATTTTAAATATTATTATTATTACTGTATTACTTATTCTTGATCAAATAAATGCAGTCATGGTGGACATAAGAATCTTCTTTCAAAAACATAAAAATCTAAAATGGTTAGTGTATATTTCAGATGTTGAAATGTTAAAAAACAAAACAAAAACTCTTACCTATACTGTTGTTTGGTGTCACATCTTCCTGCATTTGTTTCTCTGAGTTTTGTTGCTAAGACTCTAATTATATTCAGGAACAACAAAAAATTTACCTTTGGGGGAAAAGTATATACATTAATTTAATAGATAATAATTGATACATAACTAACAGACAGATGAAATAACTGCATTTACATTAAAGGATATGGCAGACAAATAAATACAATATTTGCAGTTTACTTGAGACACACATAAGTTCAACGGAACTTTGTCAAATTTGTACACAGTTGACTCGGCTTACACTTCTCATGATTTTAAAATCTAAAAACATTTATCAAAATAATTATGACTACTTATTAATTTTTTTTATGGAAACTTACAACAATTGCTGTCAGAATCGGGATCTGCACTATCCATTTCAGGTTTCCTGCACTTAAATCCCAGCACCTGTAGATCATAAACCAGATCAGTCACTTTTAGAAGGCTCAATCCAGACATCATATTAATATTTAATAGATAGTATACAAAGATACTGTGTTTTATATCTAGAGAAATTTTTGCTAAAGTCCTGCGCGTGCATACATTATTTACCACATTGAGAATATGTTATTTGTTCCACAAGCTGAATTAATATTGCATTCCTGTCTAAATGTACACATGGTAATATTGGCAAAAGGTTTCAAACACTAACACTTACTCGGTGTCAGCGAGAGTGGCTCTCACACTGGCCCAGATGGTCACAAACATCGCAGGAACACCTGTTTAATGAAACTTGTTTAGTGAAACTCTTAGTGACCTTCATGTATGATTTCCAGTGATTATTGCAATAATTAAACTAATAAATAATTGTATTATTTTACTGTTCTTGTATTGCAATTAATAATAATAATACATACACATATTTAACTGAATTTCATTTCATTGCATTGCATTGTTGAGTTGGTGGTGGTGGTGACAATGCTTCACAGTATATAAGTCTGAAGTACTGGCCCAGCAGAAGAAAAGTGTAGTTGAGCCTTGGCTCTGCAACACTGGTATTAGCAACAGAGAAGTGGCTTAGCTCCACAGCATCCACATTGTATGCGCTGTGCATGTTCAACTTTCCGCACAGTGTGTACAATGCAGGAGCCGTGGAGTCCAGAGTATATCCAGAAAAGCAGACACATTTGCTGCTGTCTCCAAAAGCACATGCCACTGTGCTGCATTGGAAACTATCAGCGATACCTCAAAGTAACTGTTGCTCTTCTTCAAGAGTAAAGTAAAAATCTGTCAAATGTATAGCCTATTTCAAATTAACTGGATAAGATGTTCGAAGAAAGCATGAATTAAATATTTTGTATGATTTGGTGTCTGTAGCCGGAAGCCAAATAATTATGCCCTACTGTTGTGTATTGGAAATGAGTTTAAATGAAGAAGATTGTTTACTCACCCCAGCCAATCAGAGTAAAGCCCCAAAGGTACTTCCTGTCTGAGAAGAAGGTCATGAAGATAAGGCTGTGCAGGTACAGGCCTTCCACCAGAATCCAGTAATAATTAGTCGCCAAGAAGTACAAGAAGAGAGTGACAGCCACCTTACAGCCAATCTTGAAGGGTAAAGAAAAACCGATTCAACACATATTGATTAGAGGCATGTGTGCCTATATCATCTTAATTTGGTTTTGAGATACAAGCTACGTGTAACTTGACTCACCCTCAAAAATCTAAATGTATAGTTAATAGAGAAGGACACAAGTTTCTAAAGATACTGTGAGTGGCTGCCTCTGTGCCTTGAGATGAGGAAACGAGACATGGCATCAGTAGCTAGTACTATGGGAAACTACCTTTCTCCAAAAATACTGCTGCCCTATTGAATCACACTAGTGTCTTGGACTGGCCAATGCTGTTCAAGCGCTCCAAATGGAAGCGAATCTCACCCTACATAAAGCTGTGCCAAATCCTCAGAAATGACTGAGGAATAACTGGCAGCTCTACTGGTAGTTAAAGTACAATAGCAGCCATTGAACGTAATGTCTCATTCCCTCGTCTCTGGGAACTAAAGTTACGAGAGTCAACACAGACATTCCCTTTTGAATTTGGTTCATTGCATGGATTGCTGACCATATGGGGAACAGTGTCCAATCATGCTGTATTATCAGCACAGAACTGACCCAGCTCACAGAGTGGTGCCTTGGAAGAATATTTTACACAAAACATTGAGGTGGTGACCCCTGCTGACACCATACAGAAGATGCACAAGTATATATAAAAATACAAGCAACAGTTAAAGGCTGTGGTTTGAAATGATTTGGTTCAGAAACAAATCAAAATGATTTGGTTCAGAAACATTTTTTTTATGCTGGTTGAAACTAGTCTCTTCACATCTCGATAGCACTTATTAAGTTAAGTGGTCTAAATGTATTTATATCATCTGTGGAAGGCATAGGACCCAACAAACTTCTGCCTGAACATTATGATAGTCTGTCCTGCCTGCCTGTCAAATATGTATTTGCATACTTCTGCGCACCCTGTTTGCACAGACATGATATGTCATCAGCGTGTTCCAGTGAGAATGAAAGGCGCTATCATTGTAATATTATGCACTTTGTACTGTAATGTTTTCTCAGCAGTGAATGAGACATGAGGTAACCTGTTAGACTCCATTTATTGTATTTTTGCGGTAACTTACTGCAGCACCGTTGCCAGTATTTACTGTAACTGTCCCTTTACAGTACTTTAACTGTAAATGCACAGCTGTTTTACAGTATGATGCCCTGGCTACCGCAGTTTCGCGCTTTTGCAGCGGAGGCATATGATGCCCTTACCGCAGTTTCATTTTGGCCACAGTACACGATACCCTACCGCAACTTAGTTGCATTACAGTATATTACTACAGCAATTTTACTATAATTTTGGATTTTCCCTCTCCACACTATTTCGCTATTAACAATATCTTTATTTTGAATATTTTACATGAATGCTATTGAATTTATTAAATTCCAAAGAAGTAACTTGAGTCAATGTACAGCATATATATTTTATTCACTGTCATTTCTGTCAATTACTTTATTTTATTTACTTATTTATTTAATCATTGTGATGCAACATTACAAATTTTCTGCATAAATACATATATTTAATATATAGGACTAAATTCATAAAAATCATATATACCATGCTATAGCTGCATTTATATCATAACAATGTGTTAACAATACATTAACAAAATGTTTAAACAACAACAAACAACAACAAAACAAACAAACATGTAAAGCATCAAACCATTTGGCTGCCTCCATGCTGGTAAGCCCATGATGCTATATAACTGAATTCATAACAACAAATCATGACAATATGTAAACAAAAAACACGAACAAAGCATCCCAGTTGGCTGGCCACCATACGGCAAACCACTGATGGCTGATCTGAAACAAACAAGGGAAAATGAGAGAAATTAGTTTATCTCATTATGTTATACTTTATTGTAACAACTTAGGTAACAACTTGTGCAACAGCAGTTATTGCCAGTATTGTTTCTTTTAATAGTATAGATTTTTTGCACATCCTTGTCAGAAAATGCCATTAATTGCCTGAATGTACAATTACGTTAAAGGTACACTAAGTAAAATTGTTTTTTTTTTGCTTTTAGTAACATTGTAACTGTATTTTGATGGTTTAGACATTCTGTTGACTATAAGTTACTTTGCAACGTCAACCAGCAGTCATTCAAGTATTAGCATTATTAGATAGTAACTGCTTAATATCTGCTAACACTTTATTTTATGGTCCCATGACATTCTACTGACTATAAATAACCATCAAAATAAAGTTTTAATCACACACATATGTACATATACACATACATTCACACACACACACACACACACACAACACACACACACACACACACACACACACACACACACACACACACACACACACACACACACACCACACACACACACACACACACACACACACACCACACACACACACACACACACACACACACACACACACACACACACACACACAACACACACACACACACACACAACACACTTATATGTACCATTCTTAGTTAAGCTTACTTCTATAAGTCATACTTTCGTAAGGTTGGTCCTGGACCACTCTTAGCTTTATCACTTTTGACAGTTCACAGTTCTTTACATCTCATTCTATAACAAATATAATAGATGTGCAAAATCAAAGACTGCGCCGTCCACGGAGCCATATAGTGTATATGTGTACTAAAACTTTAGAAAAAATAAATAAAAATTCACTGGCAGCAAATTCAGCACTTTTAGATCTTGTTGGTCCAATTTTGTCGAGACAAACCTGGCTCTCTCTCTCTTTCTCTCTTACTCTCGCAATAGTAGCTGTTGATCATATGTTTCCGCTCCTGTTGCGTTTTTATTGAGTATAAGGGCCTAGGTCATTCAATAACAGAAATTTGTGATTTACATCAAAATGTGATGAGGCTGCTGGCAATCAACCCTGGTAGTGGAGTAAATGAAGACACTATGGAAATATATTATGATAATATAAATGACCCATTCAAAGGCCAGTGAAGGCATACTGCCAGTTAATGATACGCATGATACGTTTTGGGCATAACGAGTTGTGCACATTTGCTCCTTAGTAGTTTGTATTTATAACCCTGATTTTGCATGCATCTTTGTATAGCTTTGTAATCGTTTGTTGCTGTCCATGGTTATGAGTTTCATGTCCATGCCATGCTTTATCTAGTAAGTAAAGTCTATTTTCAAGTTATTGTGTTTTTTTTGTACACTTTTTGAATCATGGAATAAACTGCATTTAGACTTTTAAAGGTTGTAGTATGAAGAGGAGAGTTTTGCTGTCCATTGATGTGGAGTTCACAGTTATCTTTTTAATGTAATGTATTTTTCTAAACATTCTGAATATTACTTGTACTTCTTTATGGAGATTTAGTAGTCCACTGCTATGATACCAAGAGAAACCAGTTGACACAACGAATACAAATATTTTGGCCCAGTTCAGCCCTGCATAAGAAAGCTTACCTACTGTATTCGAAGTTTTCACTCGAATTCAGTGAGCCTCTGAAGAAATGTTTTACCCGGAGCTGATGCTGTCACCTTTCTCTTGACAACACCTCCTGTCTTGCGACTTGTGCCAACTTTGGCCGTGCATTTGGTGCCCTCTTCCGGGTTGATCCTTACCAAGAATCTTAAAACAAACACAGGTCTTATATTTTCATATTGACATTTGTGACCTGTGCTGGCTATGCAATGCAAAATCACCCAGCGACATTACATCTTTTCCCCCACTCTTCTTAATAATAATTACTAGATTAATAACCACAATATAGCTATTTTTTATTTTATCTTTGTTGTTATAAATAAGCACCGATGCAAACCGAAAGAAACAACTGTATTACAGTGTAAACATAAGCATTTAAGTTAGAAAAACAAATAGTAAAATGTAAAAATCACTTAAGTGTGTTCATTAAAAATAAATTGATTATTAAAACTACAAAAGCAGTTCAATCAAGCAGCGAGTGATTTCCTCTTTTCTTTTATTGTTTGTCATCTAATGTCAAATACTGTATCTGATAGTAAGTCAAAACATATACTTACAAAGCCAAAGATGCTCAGTGGTGGGCCCTTAAAAGACTTTCTTTAGGGTGTAGTGCCTGCCTACTGACAAAAGCAAAAGAGAGAGAAAAAATAAACATAATTTTCATCAGTGATTATTGACTATCACCATATGTTATGAACATGATAAATCACAGATCTCGGCTGACTGCTAAATTTATCAAATCTTACAAAATCAGATGACAGTCAACATATTCTGAAAAAAAAGATAGAAGTGAATATTTAGCATACAACAGCATGTAAAATGTAATTACTGTATGATGAAATTTAAATGCACTGACTTTAAATAATTCTTAATTATTTTTAATTTTCAATGAAATCATTTAATTGGAATCTGCTCTGATAAGTAATGTATATGTTAGAGATACTGTCTGCTGTTTTTTTCTCTCTCTTATTTTGTACTCATTTATTCTCCCCATCCTTTATTACTTTGGTGGTGTAAATATATTCTGTATTTTAAACATACTTAAAATGCTTTGGCAATACTTTAATGGCTAAAATAAAATGCCAGTAAAGCAACTTGAACTTGTGTGTGTAGAGCAACACGCACACAGAGAGACCTGAGAGAGAGAGAGAAGGAGAAGAGAGAGAGAGAGAAGAGAGAGAGAGCGATAGAGAGGAGAGAGAGAGAGAGAGAGAGAGAGAGAGAGAGAGAGAGAGAGAGCGCGCAAGGGTTTATATGCGAGCGCACGAGAGAGAGCCGCGCGCAAGGGGTTAAGAGAGCACGAGAGAGAGGGCCTTTGAGACGCGCTACTTCAAATGACGTCACACACATTTAACGGCATTTGACGAGTAAAATAGGCCTACACCAAAACTTGGCCGTAAAAAAACGGAAAACCACTATTCGTTGTAAATATTACATTCGGGTACGTCTACTGGAAAAGGCAGTCAGTCACTGTATGACAATTCAATGGGTTCAAAAAGCAGCAGTTTTTGAGGAAAACGAACAGTCCTGTGTTGACATAGCCAATAATTCGATTTAATTATTTACTTTCTTCATACTATTTTATTGAATTGATATTGGTAATGCTTTACCGATCAAAAAATAACTTATAAAATAAATTTGTTGAAAGTTTGTAAAATAAAACAAACAAATTAGCCTACTTACCCTCAGGAAAATCTGCAGCTGGCGTCTGCGATCCATTCATAAGGGACGTGTTATGCGCGCACTGGACACAAACCTCAGTTTATATAACCTCTGCCAGGTTGTTTCGCGGGCTTTGCACGCGAGTAACAGTTTAAATTTTGTGATGTGTAAGTAAAGTTTATATATATATTTTTTTGTTTTTAATAATTTACAAATTACATTTGTATCACCACTTGTGTATTGCCATGACATTACAAAAATAATAATACAATTTAATTATACCAGTCTGTATTTTTTTCGATAGCCTATTTTGAAAAACGGTGGGAACCCAATTGTGGATTTATTATTATTTATTATTACTGTTTATTATTATTATTATTTCGTTAAAATACTAATAGAAAATGTGTGGGTGTGTGATTTTTTTTAAATTAATTAAAATGAGAAAAATGAATGCAGATTCATGATTTTCTTTTGAACAAGATTATAAACTATAAAACATTATCATATGACATTTTAATAGGCCTATATGTGCATATTGTCTTGACATGCTTTTAGATCAAGAATCAATTGAAATCGAATTGGATCTTAGAATTCAAGAATCGGCTAAAACACATCTCTTCTATCTTTATTTGACCCTCTAACTCTAGCAATCTCTATTCTAATTATATGCTTTAAAAAAAACTAACAGTAGCATTTCTAATCTTTTTGTATTCTGTTTTCTTTTTGTTTATTATACAATTAACAAAAGCAAAAGATGCCTCTAACACTAGCTTGCTCTATCTTTTTCTCGGACTCTAACCTCTGTTGGACTCGGTCTTTTTATGACTTATTATATAAAAAAAACCTTGTTACGTGTACTGCTTGGAAAGCTAACTCTTTGAGACTTGTCATAGCTCTTGTATCGGATCAAACCTTGCTCTTTTGTTGATTGCTTCCATAGATGTCCTCATTTGTAAGTCACTTTGGACTTAAAAGTGTCTGCTAAATGTAAATGTAAATGTAATGTTTTAGGCCTATTAAATGTCTGCAGCACATTTAAGAAACCTGTCTTCTTCATTTACATAGCACTACTGCTTTTGTGTAAACAGTGGTCTAAAATACTGCAAATTTCACATATACAGTAAATTACTGTAAACTTAATAAAAAAATACCCATAATGCAGTGTGTATTACAGTAGTTAACCGTAAATCATATATATGGTATTTTACTGCCTGACTTTTTTACAGTAAATAACTGTAAAATTACAGCAAAATACTTCTGCTAATTCCCATATTTGCACAGTAAATTACTGTAAACTTAATAAAAAAACCCATAATGCAGTGCGTATTACAGTAGTTAACCGTAAAGGCGCTCATATATATGTATGCACTTTACTGACTTATTTTTCTCACAGTAAGTAACTGTAAAATTACAGCAAAGTCTAACAGTGAGGTAACCTGACAGCATTGTATTCAATCCTGCACCAATGCGGTCTCTCGTTGTGTCTTAGGCTAGTCTCTGCTCTGACAGAATGTATTCATGTGTTTTGTAGGAGGAGTGGCTTTGCAGAGGGATGACGCGGGGAAGGTGGAGAACTTGCTTTCAAAGCTAACTTGCTAACGCTAGCCTTTACGAAATCGCCTAACCTGCTTTTTACTCACCCCCATGTCATCCAAGTTGTTCAAGTCTTTCTTATTTCTTTAGTTGGAAAGAAATTAAGGTTTTTGGGGATAATATTTAAGTAGTTTTCTCGATATAGGTGATGGAGATCAATGGGTTGAAGGTCCAAATTGCAGGTTCAATGCAGCTTCAAAGGGCTCTACACAAACCCAGCCGAGGAATAAAGGTCTTATCTAGCGAATCGATTGGTCATTTTCTACTTTTTAACCACAAATGCCTGTCTTGCACTAGCTCTGCGATGTGCGTCCATTACACATTACATAGTCATGTTGGAAAGGTCACTTGTGACGTAAGCAGAAATCCCGACCCAGTGTTTACAAGTGTGGAGAAGGAGGACCGTTCAAAAGTTGTTGTATGTTGACTGAGACATGTATTTGTCTTTGTATCAGTTTATTGTAAAAAATGGTCGGTTTATGTGCGTATCCTGGATGTTTAAATCTTTTGAAACAAAATATTTCCTCTGCTAGGAAAACTGTGACCCTTCCAGCATGATTACGTAATGCCTGAAGTTTGTGGTTAAAAAGTATATATATTTTTTTTTAGACAATGCTTCGTTAAATAAGACCCTTATTCCTCGGCTGGGAGAGTGTAGAGCCCTTTGAAGCTGCATTGAAACTTCAATTTGGACCTTCAGCCCGTTGGTCACCATTGAAGTCCACTATATGGAGAAAAATCCTGGAATGTTTTCCTCAGAAGCCTTAATTTATTTTTGACTGAAGAAGGAAAGACTTGAACCTCTTGGATGAGATAGGGGTGAGTAAATTATCAGGAAATTTAAATTCTGGAGTGAACTAATCCTTTAAGTAGCCGGCCACTCATCATAATATGTTAGTATAAGCAGAATTACTGGCACAACTGAAGCCACAAAGAAAGTGGCTTTGGATTAATAGTGCCGAATCATAGGCAAATGCTGCTGGGACACAGAACATGGTCTCAGCTGGGTCGCCTGGGCGAGGGTGTATGATGTTGAAAGACCCAAAACACCCAATGACCTCAAGATACATTACTGATGATGTGTCTCAGTACATCTGCATGATGCACCTTTCACTATAGAGTGCTTATTAATATTATAAAAGGCAACATCAGATCACTGGTGCCAAATAAGCACCACATAAGGCAATGAAAGTAGCCTTACGAAAGGTCTACGTGTTTGCACAATGTCGTCTCTCTTTGGGCCATCAACAGCCAATTGTCTAGGCAGTTCAGCATTCAGAATTCACACATTCCCTGTTAGGAAAGTGCTGTAATAGGCCTCACACAGGAAACCAAAATGTTGTGGTTCTCACACACAACACCAAATTAATGAGTTTTGGTCACACTTTAGTTAAGGTGAGTGTGTCAGATAACCTTTGCCCTCTTTACCTTGGGGCAACAGCGAAGGAATTTCACCTTAAAAGAACAATCAGAAATCTGTGACATGCTGTGTGAATTTGAGTAAGTGTAAGAAGAGGAGGAATACCCTTTTTTATGTTTTTATTGCACATGGACAATCCTGAACAGTCATAACACATCAATCTATCTCTCCATTTTGAAATGAGGGGGGATGAGAAAATGCAAGCACTGAACGGGCTCATTTTAGAGCCGGCTCATGCAGAACATTGGCAAGAACAACTCAACTTAGCCCACCAGGTGAGAAGCCGAGTCCCTGTGGCTTTGGATAAGCTAGATAGCTGGCTCAGGCTCGTTTTGAGGGTCTGAGGCAGAGCTAACAGATGCCTTTGCTGGGTGGTGAGAAGACAAAGAACCTAATCAAGTCAGGTGAGTGGTCAAGCAGAGTTTCTTTGGTGGAAAATGTCACATTGCAAAAGTTTTTTTTGCTGCAGTGAATCTCTGTAAATCCTGCTATAGTCACTGATCACATTGACAGGAGCATCTATAAGCACAGCTTTCTCTCACAGCTTTCACAGTCTTTCAAATTTAGCCACAGATAGCAGTCAAAGAAAATTAGACTCCCCATTGTGTGGCCGATAGACTGCGTTGTCATCTTTGTCAGTTGCAACACTAATGCTCCAGGTTTGAATCATTCTTGTCCATGTCTATTGTCATAGCCCCAGCAGACAGTGCCATTCAGCATCGTATTAAAGCGGGGCACAAATTCAATACAGCTTTTTGTCATTTCTTTGTGCACCTCCAGGAAGAATGGAGCAGATCTCTGTGAGGTGGCTCTGTGGTGGTAGCCCGACTGCAAAAACCATTCATCCAAATGGCTATGAACAGATTCAACCTAAAGGGACCACTCAAGGCCAAGCTTGTCGAAAGCTTTGCTCAGTAAATGCAGGATATTTTTGTGTCAGCTTCTCAAGTCCTCCACTTCACTCTGATGAGGAAGGGTAGATTCCTCTGCCATACTGGATAAACATTTTCTTGTCAGGCTGCCAGTGACATGGCATCATCCCCATCACCCAATCTGCCAAATGTGACCAAATCACAATCTCCCAAGCAGGGGTGGAGATCAGCTCAAATTAAAATAATGGGGTATGATGCAAAACTGGGGGAGTGAGGAGCACAACGAACCTGAGCTGATGTGAGCTCTTCACTTAAAGCCTCTTGCTCTACTTCATGGCTCGACTGCTCTTCCTCTGCAGTTCATGAGAACAGGAAAATGAAAGCAGCCGGACTACCTATGAAGCAAGCTCATCTTCCATAACAAGAGCAAGCTTAGAAAGCAGCATCCTGAGAATAATTTCCCTCACAGTGAGGGCAACTATCACATCAAAAGCAGCTTTCGTGTAGAATCTCCCAAGGGAGAAAAGACAGCTCTCATGCCAGATGACTGGAAGAGGGACCCTTACATTAGGGCCACTCGCAGCTTGACATTTGAATCAGCGAGTCCATGAGTGAATGTATCAGTGCTCTTCCTCAATGGATCACAGAAGGATAATGACTGGATCACTGGATGTTGTTTCCCACAGAAGGTGTCAAGATATTCTAAGGCTTCTTGTCCACCGGTTAAACAATGTCTGAATGAGAAAGATTCTGAGGATTTGGTGTTGGCACCGTTTTATATTCAAGATTCAAGATAGCTTTATTGTCACACCAGCCGTTTACAAGTATAAAGAGGGGATGAGATGCCATTTCTCTAAGTCCCCTGGTGCAACATTTTCAAAGGACACAACATAGAGAGATATATCAAGGTAAAAAGTACTAAAACAAATTGTAAACAATTAATGGTCACACATTAGTTTAGGGACCAGTTCTCACTATTAACAATTATTAACTATGAAGTTTGCCTGTGAAATAATGTGTTGGGAAGGTTACATAAAATATTGTTACCCTACTTAAAATGGAATACTTTAAAAACAACATTCCTAAATTTCTAATGTCAAATTGCAAAGGCTTTGCAAATCTCATCATTGAATTAAGTGATAAAAATATAATTTTAAAGGAGGCTACAAAATATCTTCATTTGTGCATAACAACATCAAAAGATTCAATCCCCCAAAAGAGAAAAGCTTGAGAAAACTCTGTCCTCAATACCACGTGTAAGGGACAAGAACCCCCAACAGCTGAAGACCTTTGTTGGATGCCTCTGCTGTGTGTGTGCTCTTTGATGGTCAGAGCACAAAATTCGGGCCCTCACACAATCACTTCACTTTCACTAAATTGATGCTACTGCATCACTTTTGTTAAAAAGTTTCATCGACATGATTCTGTCATTTATATTTTTTTTATGACATTACAGAAGAGAGGGGCGGATAAATCATTAACATGGGCCCAGGTCGCTGTGTTCTTTTAACACGCCCACCGAGACCATACTTCAGAAACCACTGAAGCACAGCCACCTCGACTTACTTCAAAAATCATTATGTAAACAGATTTTAAAATCAATATTTTTAATAGCCGCAAATCTTTGTGCCATCTGCAGATGCTTAAAAAAAAACAACTAAATATAGGAATTTAAGACTTATTGGATAAGCTATCATGCAAAAAGGAAGAAATAAATAAATTAAATCTGTATGTGGAGTGTGTGTGAAAAGAATCATATGTAATCCTTAAATTTTCATAAGAACATATAATTTACACAACTTTTCTTAGTCTAACTAATACAAATTACTAAATTTGAATTAATTACGCGTTTACATGTAAAATATTACTCCCCAACACTGTCGTATTGTCCTCTGGGCCAAATCTTCATCATCTACAGGCTCATTTAAAATGGACTGTTTCAAAGTGGAATGGTCTTCGGGCCCTCAAGTGTTCTATGGTTCTGTCAACATTACTAAATGAGGAATACTTCCAGAAACCACTGTCCAAATTTGACCTTCTTATCATGCAAAAAGGAAGCCATTGGAAATCACGGTGTCCTCTGGGCCACTCATTTAAAATGCCGTGTCTATGTTAAGATGAGTCTTCTTTGACATTCTTATTGGCTAAAGAGGAGGGAGAACTTCCAGTGTGTTATCAGCGTTCAGTTCAAAAGTCAGCATCTATGGGATGGGGGTGCTTAAGTGCATACGGTATGGGCAGCTTGCATGTTTTGGAAGGCACTATGAATGCTGAAAGGTATATAAAGGTTTTAGAGCAACATATGCTCCCCTCCAGATGACGTGTATTTCAGCAGTACAATGCATAACTACATTCTACAGCTATTACAACAGCATGGCTTCGTAGTAGAAGAGTCCGGGTGCTGAATTTGCCTGCCTGCAGTCCAGATCTTTCACTTATAGAGAACATTTGGTGCATTTTGAAAAATACGTCAAAGATGACCACAAACTCATCAGTGGCTGGAAACATCAGGCAAGAATGGGACCAAATTCCAACCCCCAAAACTCCAGAAACTCATAACCTCGATGCCCAGACATCTTCAAATTGTTTTAAAAGAAGAGAAGATGCTACACCAAGGTAAACATGCCCCCGTCCCAACTATTTTGAGACCTGTAGCAAGTATCAAATTTGAAATGAGCTAATTTTGTGCATAACACTTTTCAGTTTAATATTTGTTATGTTATCTATGTTCTACCATGAATAAAATATTGGCTCATGGGATTTCAAAGTCTTTTAGTTTTAATTTTATTCAAATAAAAAAAATGTCCCAACATTTCCGGAATTCGGGTTATACTATGGCAACAACACAATGTGAGATTCCTCTGTAATGGACTTTACTAGTTATATATGATTATATGTGTGCTGCACTTACAAACTTGGTTTTGTTGGCAGGAGGGGCTTCTGTGATGGATTTGAGATCCTCAACAGTGATGCGCTCCATTTCCTGCAGAGCGGCACCAGAGTACAACACCACGTCTTTCACAAATATACTAATGGCCCTCAACATGAACGATACAAACAGGTGCATGTGGATGTAGTTTCTGGTGCAGTGTAGCCGCCTAAAGAATGAAAGATAAAAAAGAGAAATGAAGTCAAACAGGGGTTATTTTATAATTAGGTGTAAACAGTGTGATGTCTCAAGGTACATGAAATCAAAGACCAGAATTTTGCAGATTAGTACCGTACAATAGCAGATACTTGGAGCTGTTTGTGTGTGTGTGTGTGTGTGTGTGTGTGTGTGTGTGTGTGTGTGTGTGTGTGTGTGTGTGTGTGTGTGTGTGTGTGTGTGTTTAGTTGCTCTCCATTGCCATTTCACAGAGGCTAGAAGAACAATACTGATCTTAATTAGAGCCAGATGAGTCTGCCGCTGACTGTAACACATTCTTTGGATTTAAAAGGTTCAGAAAGCACAAATGTTGAAAACGTAGGCCTCAAAAAGTAAGCTATAAAAACAAAATTGCAAGCATGTGTTTCCCGAATTCCCTTCGGTTTGTCTACACTCTCTCAAACTAGTTTGACCGGAGCAAGTCTATTAAGTAAAAGCTCCTCCAGATTTGTTGCAGTCCTCTGAAATAAATTATGTTTAAGCCTGATCTCATGAAAATTCATAAGTGTTTGTAAGTAATATTTACACTACAGCTGTTAACAAATATACACCAAATCCCTTATAATACACTGTAAATATATTTGTGCAGGTATATTAAAGTTTGCCCTTCAGCCACCTCTACCTAAATCTAACCACATAACAATAACATAAAAAGTTATAATATAATGCACATTTATAATGTAAATATGCACAGTGACAAATGTTTTAGTTATAATATACTATTGTATGGATATCCCCAACTCAATTCAGTATTCAATAAACCTGAAAAGATTCATAAACATTTGTACATTTCTGCAGTTGTTCATTTGTAAAAATGTTTGCGTTTTAGATGTTGCCAACATCTCCATCCTGTATGGTTCGATGCTTATGCTAACGTACAAAACCATACATGTGCTAGAGCCAAATGCATACTGTATGTTTATTCAAAGATCACATTAGCCATCGGAGCTAATGTTATAGGGCACTTTTGTCTCAAAAGGATACAGTATTGATGTCAACTAAAAGACTACAGGCACCTAAATGTCTACACTAAAATGCCCTCTTCATTCAACACAGATAGCAAACAAGATCAACTCATGAGAATCACTGATCAATTTGTGCTATAAGAGAACAATTTCAAAAATGGTTTCAGAACTTCCATTGGTCAATAATAATTATGGGTGTTTGCTTTGGTCCAACAGCAGACAATCACCACATATTGTGTGTGATATTTTAAAGACAACATGGAATCAAAATTAATTGTCCGTATTATTATGATTGTTGGTATGATTTACTGAGTGGTTGCGAGTTGTCGAAATATGTATTGATGATTTACATATCATGTTAACACTACATATACAACAATATTGTAAACGATCAATGTTTGTAATCAGGAAGTGCAGATCAACAGTAAGTGCATAAGTCATTGGATTGCTGTTCTTTTCACACTAAAAAACTGTCGATCATTGTGAATAATCTTTTCTCAGGTCAAGGCTTTTATAATTCAAACATAGCGTTTGTCACTCATGTGAACAAGCACTGTTTTGCATCTGATTTTGTGATTTTGTTGGCAATCTCAAACTCTGGGAGGAAAATTAGGGCTAAAATAATGCAGTGTGTAGGTTGCATAAGTAGTGGTTTAGTTTGATTGCCCTAAATGATAGAATAAGGTCTTAGATGTGCTGTTAAAGCTTATCATGGTGTTTGACCTTTTTTATATCAAGATCCTAGGTGACTGCATATGGATTTATAAAACACATTTTTGTCACACTCAGAAAACTGTCACACTTTTTTTTGCCAATGAAACACTTCAAAATACAAGAACTGGACGATTTTATATTGACTATACAAATGTTCAGGGCATTTCCATGCCTTTTTAAGATTTCTTTTACATGGCTTTTCCAGGCCTGGAAATCACATGTTTAAAATTCAATGATTTTTCTAGGTTTTTCATGGCCGTCAGAACCCTATACTCGCGCTGTAGATTAGGGAACGCTATTCACTATTAATTTGTTGCTTATTGGCGTGCAAATTACTAGCATATATTGGCTGTTTATTAGTACTTAAAGCACATACTAATGTCTTATTCTGCATGATTATATTCTAGATCCCTTAAATCTAGCCCATACCTAAACACAACTACAACAACACCTTATTTATAAACCAATTGGTACAAATTAGGAGTTTATTGAGGGAAAACACAGCTAATAGAGAATATGTGCTCCCTAATCTAAAGTGTTACAGAAAGGTTCTAGGATAAATTAGATTAATAAAAGTTGGTTTCAATTAAGGATGGTACAAAAATGGCTAAACAAACATTAAATCCACTAAAAAAAGTCAACCAAGGCCACAACCACGTCCAATTTGTTTTATAGCATCTCTTATTTGTATGCCCAGTGTGTAGACAATGCAAAAAAAAATATTGTCTCGTCACATTCAGACAGGAACTACATGAATCATGTAAATTACACCATATTTTCAATTCAATACGTTGAAATTTGAATAAAAAATAGTTGAATAGTTTGCATCACTGGATATTACTGACAGCTGTTTAACATTTCTGTCATAAAACAGTTGTCAAACATTAGATGTTTTACTACCATCTTACCTCAAATTCTCTTAACCTTAAAACGGACACTTTCTAAAATTCTACTTTAATTGAATTGGCCATCCTAATCATTTTGACATTGACGAGCATTGTTAAATCACTAAGGCTAAACATTTACATTTTAAACCTTTTTGTCATCGTAGCAACAAACTGAACTGTACAGTTGTCCTGTTCTTTTGTGATCAGTATCCATTCAGGATCAGCATCCATGTCATTTCTTACTAATTCTCTGAAAATGCACACTTCATGTGTTCAGTCCGGTCTCTTTTTTTCAGCCAGGCATGTTGAAATATGAAACCTTTCGGGTTTATGTTTGTTATTCCTCTCGCTCCTCTGGAGAGGTTTAGAGCAGCTGTGTGGAATCGCTTGCCTCCTCGTCATTACACTAACTGCTGTTTAACCACCGTCCCATTGGGAACTATTGATCGGGAAGCTCTGGAGAGCCGATCCGTGTAGATCCTGGCTTCTCGAAGCGTGCCTCAAACACTGGAGCTAATGTTCGTGAGTCACCGTGCTGCATGGCTGATGTCCTGGAGCCCATGCACCTGTGACCATACTACTGACACTGTGAGTGCAAAGCATGGAAACGCTGGCAGCGGATCAGCAGCGGCCCAAACAAGCCCTTATTAAAGTCATTTTCCTGACCTGCATTTCCTGGTGCCCTTAAAAACACGGAGCACTGGAGCCGAGTCAAGCTAATCTGGTACCTGTCAGCAGCTCGTTCAGCACACGACCCGAACCCTTTATTTGAATAAGCCCACTAGATAAATAACGAAGGGAACCTCTTTGCATTAATTAGCAATGAATATGGAACGATTGAACGCAAAAGTAATAAATGCACTCATATGTCTTAATACTGAAAAGGGGCCAGCACACACGCTGGGTGAACTATTAGAGAAACATTCATTTGAAGCCGTTCGTTTGGAAAACCGATCGCTTCAGTCAAGTCAAAACACAACGTTTTATTGAACTCACTATTATTTATTCACTTTCAGCACACTTGCAAAAACATACACTCCTAAACCATTTTGCCTTATTCCTGAAACACGAGCAGAGCGTGCCATTCAAAGCCATTCACACATCAAATATGACAGTTTAGGTCAAATTTGGTATACAGCAAATAAAATATTAATTATATTTATATATATATATATATATAATATAGAGAGAGAGAGAGAGAGAGAGAGAGAGAGTTTAAGTATATATATGTGCTGTTGATCGATTAAAAATAACAAATTAATCAAACTTTTTTTTATTAATCACAATCATAATCTCACATAATCATAATTTCACAATTTAATATATATATATATATGAAGAGTTCATATGCAAAGCCTCTAAGTGCCAATTGAAATGTTCTCCTAAAATGAGCATTGTTCTCAGACTCTTATGTTTATGATCAGTTTTTTTTCGAAGTGAATAATTTTTTGTCACATGATCTGTACCACTTGTCACATGTTTTTTGTGTGTGGGCCTAATTGAGGTGATTACCTGTTTCTATTTAAAGTTGACTTTACTCTACGTTGGTATTAATGCCTGATGAAGACCTGTGGGTCGAAACATTGCTATTAATAAATTCATTTGGAGCTGCTATTTTCAGTGTGCGGACTTCTTCCTTATGTTCAGTTTTTCTCACTTTAATGGCAATTAAAATAACCGATTAATGGCCATTAAAGTAAATTACTGAACCTACACACCTGATAAAATGCTCATTTTAGAAGAACATTTCAAATGGCTCTTAGAGGCTTTTGCATCTGAACTCTTCATACATACTTTGCATTAATGCAATTAGCAATTAATGTCTGATAAACATGCATTCAATTTAGTATTTTCCACGATCTAATCTACAGTGATAACTAATTAATCCTGATAACCATTAACAACTGTTTTACTACTGGTTTAAATACTGTTTATCAGTTAGGTTGATGAATGAGGAACTCATTATTTGTACATACTGTAGCACAATAATGTATTAACAATGCAGGGACAATAAACTATGAATTAACTATAATAAACTAATAGTTTTCTAATGATTTATAAGTTATTTGTTACAATAAACCTATTAAGTATTACTAAAATGGGGTTTTACAAATTATTTACACAACTGTTATATGGTCTCATGACCATAAAAGCACACATCAACTCAACATAAAAAAGACTCAGTCATTTAGTTTATTGTAAATCATTTCTCCATCAAACCAGTATGTAAACATCGGCAGCTAGCAGACATCCAGCTGGAGTATTTGATAAATGTGGATATCATAAAACTTGCATCAAGTAAACAAATCTATCAACAAAATGGGGCATGTGTATTGTATTTAGATTGTAGCCTAAGAACCCTGATTAAGAGCAATTTCACACTTCTGTGGTGTTTAAGCAATCCAAATGTCTTTGTATTTATTGACAGATTGCAGTATTTAAGCAGCAAATGCTGAGGAGGAAAAGCAACTGAACTAGCTGGATATGAAAATAGCTGGATATGAACTCACAATTGCAAGAGAAAGTCTGAATTGCAGATTATAAACTCGCAATTGTGAGGAAAGAAATACAAAATGCTGGATATAAATGTGCAATTACAAGAAACAGTTAGAATTTAAGATATAAATGCTCAATTTATACCTTGCGATTCTGATTTTTTTTCATGCATTTGCAAGTTTATATATCGCAATTCTGATTTAGTCTATGCCTAATTCTTTTACAAAGCGAGAAATAGTACTACTTATCCTTAAAAAAAAAAAAAAGATAATTTATGGTCTTGTATCACTGAAATTTCTGTGAAATAGTTCTGTTCAGCAGGACCAGCGGTTGTGTTAAAGCTGTGAACGTTCAATGCAAGAACTCTATGAATCACAGAGTACAAGTAAAAAGGCAACACCAGAATATTTTATGCATAGATGTCTTGTTTGATGTGCCATTTTTGTCCAAGCAATATCATTTCTGCACAGCCCCCAGACTGAGGAAAAAGCCCTTAAATTGCTTTTTTAGATTGTGAAGGGCTTCGTCAATCCTTTCTGTGAAAACAATGAGGCGGGTTTTTCTTACCGAAAGTATCCTAGGATGAATGTCGCCACCATAAGTGATCCCAGAGAGATGGAGTAGCCCACCGTGTAGATCAGGTAAAGTCTGTGAAAAACCTCCTGAGAATAAAGACACAAATTATAAAGTGAGAACAAGAGCTAACAAATAACAGCACCGGGAACAGAACGGAAAACAGCTGTAGGTCTTACTGTTCAAGCAAGAAAATCAGAACGGCCGTATAAAACAGACAATCATATCATAATCAAATCATATATTGAACATGTATTAGGACTGACAATTGAAAAATTGCAAATGCAATTAGCATTTACATTTAGTTATTTAGCAGATACTTTTATCCAAAGCGACTTACAAACGAGGACAATAGAAGCAATCAAAACCAACAAAAGAGCAAAGATATGCAAGCGCTGTAACTTTTTTATTATATAATAAATAAAAATAAAACAAATATATAGAATAGACAGAATACAAAAAGAATTGAGAAGCGAGTGTTAGGTTGTTTTTTTAAGAAAACAAACAGTTAGTAAATAAATAGATTGCAAGTGTAAAAGAGAAAGTTTTTATTTTTTCAAAGAATAGAATTATAATAGAGAGTGCTAGAGTTAGAGGGTCAAATAGAGATGGAAGAGATGTGTTTTAGCCGATTCTTGAAGATGGCTAAGGACTCTGTTAATGTAAAAGTCTGTGAAAGTGATTTTGGGATGAACAAAGCGTCGTTCACTTGCAGAACGCAGGCTTCTAGAGGCACATAGGTCTGAAGTACTGAGTTTAGGTAAAGATGTGCAGAGTCAGTGGTGGTTTTGTTGTAGGCAAACACTAATGCCTTGAATTTTATGCGAGGAGATATTAGTAGCCAGTGCAAATCCATCAAACAGAGGTGTGATGTGCATCGTGCATGCGTTCTGCCAAGAGAGCATTGCAACAGTCCAGCTGGACAGAACAAGAGTCTGAACAAAGAAGCATGGTCCGAAAGAAAGGGCCTGATCTTAGCAGTGACGCCTGGACATTTTCTATTTTCATCCTCTTTATCACTGTTTATTTTTTAACTATGTGAATACATTTGTGTGTTTGGTACATTTAAATGTGCAATAATTCGTAGTCGTAATTCGTGAGCAACGCTGCAAAATGTAAGCAACCTTGTTATATCTCATACAGCATAAATGAATGAATGAATAAACTGACCAAAACATATCTGTGCTAAATACATGTTATAAACAGTGAAGCTCGATTAAATCTATATTTAAAAGTGAAAATATATTAAGTTTTAATCTACAGATACCAAAGTATATTTCAAAATGTATTTTAGGGGCAGGAAAATACATTTCCAATCTCACAGTATCCTACATTTAGGTTAAAATCAAATGTGGATGAAAAACTTACTACAGTGTGCTTTTATGCTTTTAAAATATATATTTATATTTTTTACAAATGGGTAGAAAAAAAGACAGAATTGACATTTACATCAATAATATATTTACATATTTAATAAAAAAAATTGGAATTTTTATTTTTGTACATTTTGAAATATATTTAAAATACATGAAAATAATATGGGTTAAATCGTGATTAAATTAATTACGGAAAGAAAACAAAGCCACTCTGGCCAAACTCCCACTGTCTGCCCTGCTCAGTGAATCTCTTGATCACATTCTTGCACCGTGTTAATTATGATTAAAGCATTCACGAGAGTGCAGAAATTAACAAAGCTCATTGAATTTGTTTGCTCAACAGACATGATTGCAATGATCAATGCTTAGAGCTATACTTTGATCTTTAATGATTTTAAATGATTAAATGATGGTTTTTGTTGCTAAAAAAATCCTTCAAAAATTGTAAGTGCATCACAGGAAGTATTTTGATAAAATTATATTCATGTGACCCCTGCCATAACACTAGGCAGCCCTCGCATGCTTTTAAAAGCACGTCTTCTATTTTTCTTTGGACTAGTTCAAAATCTGGAACCTTTAATTATTTCTTCATCTCAACACAGTATTTTACGAGCTTGTCTGAAACTATCCCAGTTTCTTTATGTTCACTGATATTTACACCACATGAAAACACATGCCGGCGGTGTCTATTTTCTGTTTGGGCTTAAACTCAAAGCTTAAGCATCTTTTGGCGTGTAAATAAAAGCAGAGCTGCTGAAGGACTGACCAATCCAATCTCTGCCTTCGGCGGTTTCTCTGCCAGAAGCACAACTGTTTATTTGGAGAGCAAGCTGACACCCGGTGACTAAAGGTGTCTGCTCTCGGCCTCTTGAGAAAACTGTCTCGAAGTTCAGCGACTCGACAAAAGCTGAGCGGTGAGCGGCCACGCTTTCAACTGCATTACTTCAGGCTGTAGGCAGCCGAGCAAGTTCACATCGCGACCGTGAGCGAGCTGGATCAGTGGTGTGCATTAGCGGAGAGCAATCTGGAGCTGATAGAACAAGAGATTTGCCAGCTGTTAACATTTAGCATAAGATGCGATGGCCAAACCCAGCGCTGTGTTTGTGCTGTTGAGTCGCTGCACTCCAAAGCGTTTCATTTGCATGGATGAATTTCTCATTAACTGCAATAGTGGCTCTTGGGAAAAAGACATGATTAGAAACAAAATATAGATATCTGCACTCATCCAACCGTGTTACAGATCAAAGGAAAATATCTTCCAAAAAAGTGGCAAATAAAAAACTATTTGAACAAATCATTTTTGTGCGGTGAGCAGCCAAGGATCTGGAAAGCTATTCTGGAAAGCATTTGTGACAGAATTGTTATGAATATGAATAAATTGATCCAGAACTAATGATTGTAAATGGACAGCCTGCTCAGAACTGCATGATGGATGAACAAATGAGAAATGAGCAATGATGCGTAACAGTAAATGTAGGAACTGAATTTGAGCAAATGACCTTAATGATCCACTTCATCAGGAAATTCACATAATACAGACAAATTACTCATTTTAATCTATTCATGTCAAATCGTGGAACTAAAGATGAGTGGCATGATCATAAAATATGTCATCTTTTAGACTTTATTATCCTGGGGTAGATATATCAGAGCTATCACAGAGTAAATCAGTCATTAATCTATAATTAACCGTGAGAGCATAATACAGAGCATATATATATATATATTTCAAATACATAAAAAATATAAACACAAAAAAAACTAAAATATATTTGCTAAAATATGTTTCAAAATATATATTACCTAATAAATATACCAATTTCAGTACCAATACCAATGTATTTTTGAACAATTTGTATATTTTTTTATATATATTTATATAAAAAAATCATTTTAAAATCATTTAAAATAGATTTTGCTCTACATATAATTCTATCCAAGAAAATGCATTCATGTCACATATGAGGGTTGAAACTAAATACATTAATAATAATAGTAATATAAATAAAAAAATATATATAATTTTTATAGAGCTTCACTGTTTTCAAAATATATTCAGCATATATTTAAAATCTATTTTGGCCAGAAAAACTCAAATGGAAAAGATACCAAGTTAAAATGATTAGTATGGCCCAGACTGTGTGTGATGAATGCAAAAACACTGAATGCAGGACAAACATGATGCAGGACGACTGACTCTGTGACGTCGACTATGAGAATGCAGTAAATATGCCCATACAATTCAAGATATGAGGGCACAAAATGCCCTCTGTATGGGTGTTTGTCTTACCGTTATATAATGCGATATCATTTAGCAAAATCATATGAGCAAGACTGATGTGTTTTGCTGAATGTCTGCATGACTGAATAAATGTGCTATTGATTTTATACAATAGTTCAATTAATATATTTTAGACAAAACAATGGGGTTTATATTTAAGAATGAATCAAACGAGCCAACGATGCAGTGACTCATGAATACAGACAGTCATGTTGCTCTGGCTGTATTCACACCAGGAAAGTCTGCTAGTTCACTCGCTTTGGTCCGGACGAAATACAATGTTGTGATTGATTTTTGGTGTGGTTTGCTTACACACTGCCCTTTTTGCAAGTGAACCTGAAATTGTAAACAAATGCATTCATTGGACAGAAATCCTCAAGCAGGGAAAATCAGGCTAATCATGGAGATCTTTCGTAGTGCAATTTTTACTCTTTTACTGATGTTGGTGTTACTAGCTACTAACACAATATTAAGAAACTTATGAGCATCAGAATTGCGATTAATTTCAGAAAAACATGCGATGAATTAGTTTTTTTTTGACAGCACTAATTTAGAGTGTCATTTACATTTAGCAGTGTAAATGCATTCATGCCACCTCTGAGTCTGAACAGTTTGCGGAAACATATCTAATGCAACTTCAGATAAACAATGTTATAGCCACATTGCAGCCTTAAAGGCACAGTATGTAATATTTGCTGCTAGAGGGCGCGCATTCAAAATAAACAAAGGCGTAGTTTGATGACGCGGTGACTGAGTGTGGAATCATGGGAGTTGTTGTCTTCATCCCCACAGCCGATGCAATCCGATAGGACTCGGACAGAAATCATGTTCATGGATGAGATAATGTATTAAAGATTTATTAACATCGTAGTATGAAGCAGAGTGAGGCAGAAAGCATCGAAGCGAAACGAGGCTTGCTGAACGAGCACAAAGATTTTGACGAGCGTGACACACAGCGTGAAAGCAGCGGAGCTTTTATTATGCCACAGTCGAGCGCTTCCTCTCCTGTCGAGCGTATGTGAGGTAAACAGCGCTGTTTTATCAGACTAGATACATTTGAAAGATCTGTTATAATGCTACTCTGTGCATTCGTCACCTGTCTAATAAAACACATAACATATTAAAGCATCTTTGGTGTTTCCATGCTTTCTACAAAACAAACCGGAAATCGAGGGTGTATGACGTCATTGGCAGGCGACGCAAGGACACTATGGACATGTCCGTTTCACTAGTTAAAATCGCTTATTTCTCTGGATTTAAATATTTGAAACATTTGGGATAATGTACACAAACCCAAGCAGGTAGAGAGAGTATCTACACAGCGTCTCAGTAATCCTAGTTTTCTATTGCAAGCTTTTGGTGAACTACATTGATTATGCTGATTCTATTGATTAAACGCAGTTCAGACTTGTGAAGTGGAATAGTTTTTCACCTGAGGCTTCAGCCGATGTGCATTCCTCATCTAAATGATAATTAGTTCAGCCCACGGCTCAGCTTTTTGCCCGTCAAGACCAAAATGAAAAGCACACAGATGAGAGAAACGAATCTAAACAAAACTAAACAAACACAAGATTTCAGTGTTAACATTGATGACTAATGAACTGTGTTCACACAACGTGGTTTACTTTTAAGTCTTCTCATGTTGTTCCAAGTCTGCATGTCTTCTCCAGGCACGACAGCTTTGAGTGAGGACCAAATCAAAATTGAAACACTATGGGGGGAATTCATTAATCAGCTGTGACTCTTTTTAACACATCGTATTCAACACCTGCAGTCGAGTGCAGCATGGCTAATGTCACTGTCATTCCTCTCTGCGCACACACACTTTTCTATGTAAATTAACTGTTTCTTAATCACAAAAATAACCTGGCACAATTTGCATTGTGCAGTTATTACCAAATGAGGCAGTAGTTATACATTCAAAATATGTTTTCTGCTTGTTCAGTGTACTTAATTAAAATGAGCTTAAGCAACACAACTGCTGAACATTTAGTCAACTTCATTTTATTGTGTTAAATCCTTGTACAGTAACTGAAGTTCACTTCATGCACTTATGTTGTGACTCATTTTTGCTGCATTAACAGAAACTGGGAATTAGATGTTTAGTTTACAGTATTCTTTGCATAGGGCTGGATCAGGACAGTAGATGTTGAAATGAAGTACTCTTTATGCGTTTATGTCAAGGGAAAGTTCATTTGTGCTTGACTTTTAAAGGAGTTTCTGTATGTTGTTGTGGTTCTCATTGTGCCGAGTCTGTGTTTAGATTGTGGGCAGTTCCATGATTAAAGACTATAGTGTGTGTTACTGCTCTCAATGTGCAATAGCTGTGCTAATGTCAGTATAGTAACTTCTTACTTATTTGTTGAATTTGCATGAAAAAACATATATTCTTTGTTATCTACATGTTATCGACACAGACTCTTTTAACATTAGTGAACATTAAACACTAACAGGCTTCTCAGTTTACGCAAAAATATCTACTCGAATATACCAGAAACTATGACAGGAATATAACTGAGCTGAAATAACAACAACAACAACAAAAAACATTGCCTAAGTTCAGCCCAAAGTTTTCTGTCAATGTTTAGCTGCACTAAATGAGTGAAAAACAAACATACAGAATATATTTAAAGTACAGTTTGCTCTCAGTTTGTTTGGTTTGGTTTCATGTTGAGTAAAGAGTACCTGCATTTAACAGCTATTAACACTAAATTAGGTCTAATAATTTTTCCAGTAATTATTAACTAATTACTTATAAGAAGTAGTATTATCTCTGGATCGTTAATATGGAACTGCTACTACTATTTAAATAATCAATATGATTAATTAAACATTAAAAATATGTATGTGGTCACACAAAATGAATTAATCTTAATTTTAACACACACATTTAGTTAAATAGTCAATGTTTTTTATATATATTATTATTACTATATCAGCTCAAGTAAATTGAATAGATTTCAGTTTATTCAAGTCCAGTAAATGGAAAAACAAACTGTTTATGTTTTACTTTTAAAAGAGTCTCTGTAGTTTAAATAATGCATTGAAGTAATAAATAATCTGTCACTTGTAGCCCAGTGTTTGAGAGGAAGGATATTTCAAAGAAATATCATTTGAATCATTGTCCAGGAACATTTCCATGCATTGCGTCCATTTATATGTGCGTTTGCTTCAATGTAATTTGTCTAGGTCAAGTTGCCTACATAATTCCTTAGTGAATCGGATACTAAACAAGTTCAGTCAGAAAGTGCAAGAAAACACTTATAGCAGACACGAGGAATACGACGTGAGGCATATTCTGAACTAATCAGCAGATCATCAGAATTTTAGTTTTGGGTTATCAAATTTGTTTACAAATGTGCTGTGGATGGTGAAGGTTGATCCGGTCCCATCTGGTCCGGTTTATTGGTTGAGCTTGCACACTCGCTGTTGCCCATTTTTTGTTGTTATTTGACGATAGCTCCCACGTCCCATTGATGTCACAGCGCCGGTACGCATATCCTGTGGATACAACACAACACATACACTAACAAAGCAACCGTGCCTTCATTTAGGACATGCATGCATTGATTTCTCAATCAGACTGACAGGATAGAGCCATTATTTTGGAACATATTTTTGTTCCTGTCAGTGGTTAGAGCATTGCGTTAGCAGCGCAAGGTTGTGGGTTCGATTCCCAGAGAACACATGTAATGACCACTATTTACAGTAAGTCGCTTTGGATAAAGCGTTGCTAAATGCATAAATTAAATGTATTTACATTAACAGACGCTTTTATCCAAAGCGACTTACATTCAGGTTTTACATTTTTTTGTCAGTATGTGTGTTCCCTGGGAATTGAACCCAATACCTTTGCACTGCTAACGCAATGCTCTACCACTGAGCCACAGGAACACACTATTAACATCAAACAGTGCTACAAATATGGATTACATTATTGATAAAATGAATAAAATAAAAAAACAGCCACCACTGAGGACAGATTTGAGTAAGATGTCCAATTAGTGTTTTCATGTGCAGGTCTCTTGTCAGACTTTGTTTCCCTCTTCCTTGTGTTTCCATGCCCATACATGGTCCTTCCTGTTTCCTGTCATTAGCTTATTAGTCTCCATCTGTGTATTGATTTAGTTCCAGGTGTGTCTAGTTAAGTCTCCCTATTTATAGTCTGCTCTGCCCCATGTTTCCTGTCGGTTATTGTATATGTCTATGTAGATGTCAATGTCTAACGCCAACGTCATCTGTGTCTGTCTACCTCCGTGTTAAAGTAAAGTATGTTTGTTTATCACAATCCTCGTCTCCTCGTTTCCCTTGGATCCCCATGCAGAACGTGACATCTCTAGTGTAATTAATGGATCTCTGAAGCTCTACTGCAAACAGTGTTTAGCAAGGAAGCTTGTTGTTTGGAAAGCTGTTCGAACCATCATTCAATGCTCAAAATCTGTTATTACCACTGCTAGAGAACCTCACCTATTACAATAGAGCATTACATTATTGTGTTAATTCAAGAATAGACTAAATACAACCTAAAACATTTAAATGTAAACATTAGAACATTTATTTTTTTTATGGAAAGTAATATGTTAGGTGCTTTTTGTCATCAAAAAGTATGAGAGTATTTCAGTGTTTTAGGATATTCAGTAACACTTTATTTAAAGACCGATTATATCAGGAACAATTCTCACTATTAACTAGATGCTTATTAGCACGCATGTTACTAGCATATTGGCTGTTTATTAGTACTTATAAAGCACATATTAATGCCTTATTCTGCATAAACATATTTTAGATAAATCCATATCATACCTAAACTTAACAACTAATTTACTAACTATTAATAAGCAGTAAATTAGAAGTTCATTAGGTGTATTATGCTATAGTGAAAATTGGTTTCTAAATTCTACTCATATTTTTTACTGAAATTATGAAAATATCAAAATGATGAATATGATGTTTTGTGAGTGTTGTAAACAAATGTTCAAATCAGATTCTGACTCATTCTACAGATTTTGGAAATGACTCTTGAAACAAAGGAAATAGGTTCTCTGGAAATAAATTAGTGAATCAATGAGCTTACAAACAGCTCCATTGTTGATTGCATAACCTCCATTATATGTGTTGTGTTTCTTCCAACACTGATTACTGTTGTAGAATTGCACCACTCTACTCGGCTACAATTTTTAAAGCTACAGTAGCAATTTTTGTATCTACCCAGGCTCATTGGAAATACGTGTCTCTTCCTACATTTCAGCAAAACTAAAAAATGTACCTATACCTACGATTTGTTGTAGTTTCCAGTTGAAAAGAACACTAGAGGCAGAAAAACTATGATTTACAGGGCCAGAGTTTTTACTAAGAATGCCTTATTTTCACACAATTCCTTGCACAATATTATGTTACGACTTCAAAACTATTTTAACATGCTGTGAGATTTGAAAACTGATAGTTTTGAAAGTTAGCATCACATATACAGCTTCATACATATGGGTTTTCTAATGCAGCATGTTTGCTCACGTGATACAGCATTGCACTTGTGAGGTCAAGCACGTCGAACCCTGTGAAACGACAGTTTGAGGAATCAGCTCAAATGTGCATATAAGGAATTAAAATGGCAGGATTGCATCAGCAGAATACATGCCTGTCCCAATGCAATAAATACATGGCCATGGTCACGTATTTTAGCGCCTCTCACTGGACGTTTCACATTGAAACTGCAGCAAAGCATGCAGTAAGGTACGTCGCATCTGTGTTTCTCTTTCCAATGAGCCTGGGTTGGTTTGTATTGTTTTCTCCCTTGGATTATTTGCTCATGGTTACATGTCACTTTGGTATCTGCTAAATGAATAAATGTAATGAAGTTCGGAACAGCACTGCTAGTTCTCAGTTCACTGGCCAGGTACACAATACATCTGCTTTATGAAAACACACCCTGTTTTGGTTATGAATACAAGTCAAGCATGTAAAAATGTATGGACATATTCCAAAATGTTTGTCTGAAAGACAAGACAATAATTTGAAGCGCCAACAATGATGAACTGAGGAGAAAAGCACAGATTTTGGAGGTGGCGGCTTCCAAATGCTGGAGGTTGTCCATTATTGTTAAGGGAGCGCCGTGTGCATTAGACACGTACCAGTTAGCCATAGGTCAGCGGCTGCAAGCTCACCTTTGTGGTCGAAGTCATACATGTACTTCGGGCAGGCAGTGGACACCATCCTTCCAGGCAGTCCCTCGGGCCAGCAAACGATGCCATCCCACTCCGGCATGCAGTAACCCTCTATAACACAAAGCAGGATTGACATTTAGATAGAGCGAACTCCATCACTCTAGAACCTGCACCACCCACAGATTCCAGCAATAGATGAATAACCTCCTCCACAGTCTGTGGACAGAGTCCGAGAGAATACAGTGTAGTTGACAGAAAGCTTCTCTGGCACTTGGACACATTTATTTGACAGAGTGACAGTGCTACAATCTCTACTGGTCTATCTGTTCGATATACTCAGACTGAACAGTAGGTGTCAATCACTGTGAACAATGCATAGCTTTCAAAGCACTGTTATCTTGTTTTCCCTTTACATACATGTTTCTATTGTAGTTGAAAGCCAATATGACATAGCATTCATAACCGATTTTATTGCAGTAATATGATCCAGTACAAGAACAAACCATGGGTTAAAAAGTATTTTTTTTTTACCTTAAAGTTGTGACAGTTATAACATTTTATGCTAGAAGTTCACAAGGACATATTTTTATGACATTTTTAATTGTGCACAAACACAAACAAAAAGGATTTTGTGTTGCCTTTAAAGACACAGCTTCAACAAAAGCCCATTTTGTGTAGTCTCAAATGTTATACTCTATTTTCACCTGGTATAAAGATGCATTTTCAACAATCCTATCACAAGTGGCGAGTCAAGATGCACTGTTTCCACCGTGCATTTCAAATGCATCTCTTGTGACCACTTCTGTTTGCATCATTGAGACACCAGTCTAATTTAGTCAGGCCTGACAGTGCTTTTTCAAGTACGGAGAGTGTGGCACACAAGTACTATTGACTGAACAAACACATTACATGGATTATGAGTCATTGGAAAAGGAAATGAATACAGGGGTAACGACGGTACCCACTATATTTCTGCTTGTTCAAATGTGCCACCTACTGTCAGAGAGTGAATTTGCATTTTTATTAATGTTGCATTTTATTATTTGCATTTATTTAGTCTGCTGATTTTGTTGCCGTCAGTGTTGTAAACCACAGTACTAAACCACTGCCTGGATCGAGATTTCATTCTGTAACATTAGGCAGTTTTGATTAATATGCTGTTTAATACTTTAAGATTGCGTTATTTTACATATGCATATGCTTACATACAGTATGTGAAGGCTTGTGTCTGGTGCTTCTTCACTGTGTTTTGATCAAGACGTTCATTACTGTTTCAGAAGATACGTAATAGCACCTCCAACTGTACACCAGTGAAAAGTCAGAAAAAAAGTTAAATGCATTTTCCACAGTGGACAAAACCAAAAAGCTTTAGACCCCATTTACATCCGTATTTAGCATTGTCCAGCAGTGAAAGGATCAAAACAAAAAAAAAACAGAGCACTGAAGGCATTCAAGAGTGAAATGTCTCGCACACAACCATGACCTCTCTAGTATTTCTAATATTTTTCTTCAAAAGTCAAAAGTTCTCAAGTACAGTATGCTTATACATATATGATTTTACATTATACACACAGTACTATGGATGTACCTGAAGCCGAATACCTTATTCGGAAATTCACAAAAAATGAATAATGCATTCTACAGAGCCCTAAACAGACATTGTTAGGTTTGCTGCGGTAGTTGGTGTTACACGGTGTTCGGCCATGCTGTGGTCGAATTACAGCATCAAAATGTGGACTCTGTGAAGTTTTAGGGTATCGTTTTGGACAGACACACAGAGTAAACATGATCACGAATTCAAAAGCGAAAGTGAAAAGTGAGCATGCATTCAAAAATGATTTCAATACTCTGCATATTGATAGAGGCTCCTTGATGCCCACAAATTATATACTGCACAATTACCCACCTATATAATTGCAAGATAATGCAAAAGCATTGAAATATATTTTTTCCTCCCATCTCCCATTTTCCGTGCCTTTCTGAATAAGGTATTGAGCTTCGGGCTCATCCCTATGCAATCTGCTTACAATTAGATATGTAATAATATTGTTGACCTTATCCCAACTTCAATAGCAGCAAATGTCAATCTGACTGAGTTTTGCAGAATATCACGTATGTACACAATACATACATTTGATCAAATGCTTAATTGTATAATGTAACTAGGTATCTTTAACTAATATACAGACTGTCTATGCATTTTGAGATCAAGTTCAGAGCGAGTCTATCAGTGAATGGAGTTCTGCATCTATAATATTTAATGATGCTAACCACAATGCTTAAATCAATTTCTTTATTTACATTATTTGTACTGTGTTCGTTATGATGAAAGCATTTGTGAAAGTGCAATAAATTAAGATCATTAAATTCAACGGACATGACTGTGATCAGCTACAATGCTCAGCACTGCAACCTTTTATGGGAGTAGATCTAAATATAATATTATAATCAACATTTCATTCTTAGTTCATCTTGGCAGGTGTAAAAGTATTTAAAAGAGCTCCAAGTATAATACTTTGTTCAGATGTGAAGATGCCAGCTAATCAGAGCAGTGGGTCTTTACATTGAAGTTTTAAACGATCCATCCATTTAAACAGTGTTCAAATCTGAGGACTAAAATCAGGGTAGACAATGCCATTTATTTCTATGATGGCAGTTTTTAATGTACAGTACAAGCATTATAAGTGCACCTCAGGAAACATTATACAAATGCAGCTCATGAACATTTTAAATATCTTGTTGCACTCACAAATATGACAAATTAGCCAAATTATGACAAAACAGCCAACACATATATGTGTGACACATCTATGTGTTGTAAATACAAGCTAATAATACTAGACTTAACTAACTAAAAGTGAATGACAGACTGTGCATGATTACATATAAAGTCTTTAGCCTTATTTGATCACCCCTTGAATGTGTTTCTGTACTCTATGTAATTATAATTTTGGTGGATTGCACTTTAGTATGACACATGTGACACCATTGAATTGCTTAAAAAACTAAAACACATTGAAAACACACCTTTTTGTCTTTGTTTCATGACATATTTGAACTTGGATAACACCAAAAGCACAAAGCAGTTTCTATTCCTGCACTAGTAACAATGGTCCATGTCATTTAACTCTCTGAAAATGAAATAGTGTAGG
This sequence comes from Ptychobarbus kaznakovi, assembly GCA_027422405.1. Taxonomy (NCBI): domain Eukaryota; kingdom Metazoa; phylum Chordata; class Actinopteri; order Cypriniformes; family Cyprinidae; genus Ptychobarbus; species Ptychobarbus kaznakovi. The sequence goes on from CM049805.1 coordinate 21,166,216, forward strand.
AACAAAAGAATGAAGCTAAGATTTAGACCACCTACATTCATTCCAAAAGCTGTTCTTAAATATAATTATGAAAAATGGCCACTTTTGATTAAAAAAGTCTAAAGGTCTGGAAATACATTAATGACAATCTACAACATCTGAAAGTTTTGAATGAGTCTGAATAAGGGTCTCAATGATTGAAGCTAACACATTTATATGCACTTCTAAATGCTTTTCAATATTAGCGATAGACAGTCCTGTCCTTATTGACTGTGTGTGTCAGTGTTTGTTTTATGTATGAGCACATGGCTTTGTGTTTGTGTTGCCCATGTCCTCCTTGTTTCTCTTTAACATGCCTATTTGTTTAGTCCATATCTAGTCCTCATTTGGTTAATTTTCACTTGTTCCTTGTGTGATTTCCTTCCTTTACATTATTTTCCTGATTGTTTAGTGCCACACATTCTGTGTTGCATCCTTTGTGTCCCTTGCCATGCACTTTTGCTTTTTAGTTGTCTTGCCTTGTCCAGTTATCGTGACCTGTCTCTGTTTGTGTTCTAGCCATCAGCTCAGTTAGGCCAGTGGACTCTGCCAGCTTGTTTATTCCAGCCTTTGGACTGTCCCTCCAGGCTCTGACCCCTGGATTTGCCTGTATGGATTGGCCGCTTATTTATGACCCTATCTGTCATCAACAAGTCCTGCCTAAAGTTTCCTCACTACCTGACTTTCAACCACTCTGCCTGCCTGATTATCGACCTGTCTGATGTCAACAATTCGCTGTCTGGACTTATCACCTGGTTTCGATTCTCATTTGGCTCTCACTCTCTTACAGTTATTTCAGTTTTTATTGCTGTTGCAGAGCAAGAATTGAGACTTGCTACTGTCATAACATCCACAGACATGCTCCTGTGAGCATGTAATACATTAAATAACCTGTAGCACATCTAGACACGTGGAGCTGGGGGAGGTGGAGGGTTTCTGATACAGAAAACACAGAATCAAACCATTTAACTGTTCAGCAGCAATCTCGCTGGTGCAAATGCAACTAGGGATGTAAACAGGCAGAACATATCCAGTAAAATATCTGGATACTTTCTGAAAATGTAAAAAAAATTATAATAATTTTCTCCAAAAATTTCAAAACATTTCTACAAATTCCTGGCAATTTTCAAGAAAGGTAGTAGAAATCTGCCCCTTTGCAACCCTAGATGCAACAGACACCAATCAGCTTGTGTCATGTAGTAAATTATGTGATAGCTATCAGATTACATGTAAAAGACTTACCAGTCTGTGCAATCTAGAGTTTCATGACTCTTCTGGATAATACAGAGACTTGCTACAGGCAATACAGACATATTTTTTGTGAGCATTTAATACATACTACTGCTGGACAAATAGCTTACAGGTACATCTAAAAAAAAATTGAATATCATGAAAAAGTCAGGTTTCTTATGTATGTTCATGTTCAAGTATGTTCATTTATATGCAATCAATACTTGGTTGAGCCTCCTTTTGCATGAATAACTGCATCAATGCGGCGTGGCATGGAGGCAATCAGTCTGTGGCACTGCTCAGGTGTAATGAAGCCCAGGTTGCTCTGATATCGGCCATCAGGTTCATCTGCATTGTTGGGTCTGGTGTCTCTCATCATATATTCTCAATGGGGTTCAGGTCAGGCGAGTTTTCTGGCCAATCAAGTACAGTAACACCATGGTCATTGAACCAGCTTTTGGTACCTTTGGCAGTGTGGGCAGGTGCCAAGTCCTGCTGGAAAATGAAATCAGCATCTCCATAAAGCTTGTCAGCAGAAGGAAGCATGAAGTGCTCTAAAATGTTCTGGTAGATGGCTGCGTTGACTGTGGACTTCAGAAAACACAGTGGACCAACACCAGCAGATGACATGGCAGCCCAAATCATCACTGACTGTGGAAACTTCACATGGACTTCAAGAACATGGATTATGTGCCTCTCCATTCTTCCTCCAGACTCTGGACCTTGATTTCCAAATGAAATGCAAAATGTACTTTCTGAAAAGAGGACTTTGGACCACTGAGCAACAGTCCAGTTATTTTTCTGACGTTGTTTCTATTTCAGAAGTGGCTTGGTAGCTCTTTTCCTGAAGATGTCTGAGCGTGGTGACTCTTGATGCACTGACTCCAGCTTCAGTTCACTCCTTGTGAAGCTCTCCCAAGTGTTTGAATCAGCTTTACTTGACAGTATTCTCAAGCTTGCGGTCATTCCTGTTGCTTGTGCACCTTTTCTTATCCAATTATTTCCTTCTAGTCAACTTTGCATTTAATATACTTTGATACAGCACTCTGTGAACAGCCGCCCCTTTCAGTAATGACCCTCTGTGACTTACCCTCTTTGTGGAGAGCGTCAATGATCGTCTTCTGGACCATTGCCAAGTCAGCAGTGTTCCCCATTATTGTGGTTTCAAAGAACAAGAGATAACCAGAATTTATACTGTATGGATGGTCATTTATTGAAACTCAGATGTAAATATTCTAATATTTTGAGATACTGATTTTTGACTTTCATTAGCTGCAAGCTCTAATCATCAAAATTAAAACAAAAAACTTTTGAAATGTTTTACTTTACATGTAATGAATCTAAAATATATGAAAGTTTCACTTTTTGAACTAAGTGAATATAATAAATAATATATATAATACATTTTTGAAATAATTTTAGATTTAGATTAACTTTAGATGTTCCTGTATATGAAATCATCTTAAGCACATCTAGACCGGTGGAGCTGGGGGAGGTGGAAGGTTTCTGTTAGCATGCTGCAACACTTTCTTAAAACAAAAAGGAAACCATTTGACTCATGTGCACCAAGCTCATTTGCTGCAGATGCAGCAGAGACCAGTTACTTTGTGCCGCATAAGAAATGACATGATAGCTATCAAATTGCATGTAAAAGACCTATCATCCTGTGCCACGTAGAGTTTCATGACTGAACTAGATAGTAAAGAGACTTGCTACTGGAATACATATACATACACACTTTTGTGAACATTTAATACATACTGCTGCTGCACAAATAACTTACATGAAATCACCCTAAGAACATCTAGACAGGTGGAGCTGGGGGAGTTGGAGTGATTCTGATGCAGAAAACAATAATTGCTGAGCAGGTAGCTCTTTAGCAACCAGAGCATGTGAGCGAATCGGAGCGGTGTGGCGCTCAGCTCAATATTCCGCTTTGTGTGTGTGCGCTACGCTCAGTCGCTCAAGGTCAAAGCAAACGCTCCGCTAATGTTCCGCTCACGCTCACCGGTAAACCAAATCCCGCTCAGATCACGCTCTGACATATTTTTTTTCCTGTTTATAATTAAATTATTGAATAAATGTATAAATTAAAGAAGTAGTCCGATATGTACGTTATATTTCAGGGTGATGTCTTCGCTTAGAATTTTATTAATTTAAATGTATTACATTAAAATTATTCATTTAAAAACGTGTCTTGTTTTTGAAGCCACTTGGCAAACGTTGTAAAAAAAATCAATACCTGAAAAAGTGGCCTATAGGCCTACTTTTCCATGAAAACACAGCTTCAGTTATTGTGCAACAGAACATTCAAAACACGCACACAAGATGAAATGCACTTAACAAAGAACTATTTTGTGGCGTAAATAAAAGAAACACACTTTATAAAATTAAAATAGACCAACACTGCGGGGAAATGGGGTCTATTCAGCCTGATCTCACGGCAATTTGTACATATTTTACGTGGTGGCTAATTCGTATGAATTCATATGACTTCACTCATACAAATTCATACGATTTTGGTAAATCGTACGTATTTTACAAGTTGCCAATTCATATGAATTTGTACGAATGACCTACACCTAACCTCACCTCTAAACCTACCAATCACTGGGGTTTAGACAAATCGTACTAAATCGTACGAATTTGTAAGAATTAGCCACATCTTAAATATGTACGAATTGCCGTGAGATAGTGTTGGGTCTATTATGACGTCTGTCAATCTTCACAGGATTTTAGAATTAGTTTTTAGAAACATTAGCTTAGACAAAATATTGCTTAGCCTATTCCACAGATTCTAGAACTAGCAAATTACCAAAGGGGCATTTTGGGTTGAGCGAGCGGCGCTAAGCGTATTGAGCGAGCGGAGCTGAATCTTCAGAAAGGCTCTCTCCGCTCTGAAGGAAATATGACCGCTACGCTCCCCGCTACACTCCGCTCACATGCTCTGTTGGCAACAGAACTCAGCTAGCTGAACTCAATCAGCTAGTGCCATGTAGTAAACGATGTGATAGCTATCATATACTGTATAATGTAAAGCACCTATCAGCCTGCTCCATCTGGAGCTGGGGGAGGAGGAGGGTTTCTGATAGTGTGCTGCGAGACTTGCTTATAGCAAACACCAAACCAAACCATTTAACTCTTGTGCATCAGGCTCATGGGCTGCAGACTCAACAGAGACCAATTAGCTTGTGCAATGTAGTAAATGACAGCTAGTAGATTCTAGAAAATGTAAAGGATCACCCTGCACTTTATAGAATTGAATGACTGAACTAGATAGTTCTATCATAATAGTGCTCCATTCTATAGCTCTCCGAATAGTTTATCATGGTGACAGATGAGATAATTTTAATGTATTTGGTTGTGGAGGAATAGATCTGCTATTCATGCTGGTGCTATTATTGTAAGAACAGAGACTTGCCAATACATACACACCACAAGCTGCTCCTGCGCAAACAGCATACATGAAATTACCCCCAACAAAGCAGGAGAGAACATAAAAAGAAAAATACAAGCCAATATACATACAGACGTGGTCAGAATCGTTGGAGCCCTTGGCAAATATGATCAAAGAAGGCTGTGAAAATAAATGTGCATTGTAAATCCTTTTGTATCACAAAATATCTCACAAATCTAACCTTTTATTGGATAATAAGAATTTAAAATGGGAGGAAATATCGTTATGAAATAAATGTTTTTCTCTAATACACATTGGGCACAATTAACGGCACCCTTTTATTCAATACATTTTGAAACCTCCAATTGCCAGTTTAACTGCTCTAAATTTTCTCCTATAATGCCTGATGAGGTTAGAAAACACCGGACAGGAGACCAGATACCTTCCTTCATCAGAAATCATCCAGACCCTTCAGATCACAGCTCCATGACGGTGCTTCTTCTCTTCTCTTCACCTCACTCATCTTCTACAGAGTTCAGGTCAGAGAACACCTGACATGAGATCAGTGCCATTCCTTCATCCAGAATCATCCAGACCCTGAAGATTCACAGCTTCTCCTCTTCAGTTCACCTCACTCATCTTCTACAGGGTTCAGTTCAGAGAACACCTGACCGAGATCAGAGACCATTCATTCATCCAGAATCACTCCAGACCCTTCAGATTCACAACTTCTTCTCTTCAGTTCACCTCACTCGTCTTCTACAGGGTTCAGGTCAGAGAACACCTGACACGAGACCAGAGACCATTCCTTCATCCAGAATCACTCCATATCCTTCAGATTCACGCTTCTTCTCTTCAGTTCACCTCACTCATCTTCTACAGGGTTCAGGTCAGAGAACACCTGACACGAGATCAGAGACCATTATTCATCCAGAATCATCAGAACACGATCCTTCAGATTCACAACTTCTTCTCTTCAGTTCACCTCACTCATCTTCTACAGGGTTCAGGTCAGGAACACCTGACACGAGACAGAGACCATTCCTTCATCCAGAATCACTCAGATCTTCAGATTCACAGCTTCTTCTCTTCAGTTCACCTCACTCATCTTCTACAGGGTTCAGTTCAGAGAAACACCTGACCGAGATCAGAGGACATTCCTTCATCCAGAATCACTCCAGATCCTTCAGATTCACAACTTCTTCTCTTCAGTTCACCTCACTCGTCTTCTACAGGGTTCAGGTCAGAGAACACCTGACACGAGACCAGAGACCATTCCTTCATCCAGAATCACTCCAGATCCTTCAGATTCACAGCTTTTCTCTTCAGTTCACCTCACTCATCTTCTACAGGGTTCAGGTCAGAGAACACCTGACACAAGATCAGAGACCATTCATTCATCCAGAATCACTCCAGATCCTTCAGATTCACAACTTCTTCTCTTCAGTTCACCTCACTCGTCTTCTACAGGGTTCAGGTCAGAGAACACCTGACACGAGACCAGAGACATTCCTTCATCCAGAATCACCAGATCCTTCAGATTCACAGCTTCTTCTCTTCAGTTCACTCACTATCTTTACAGGGTTCAGGTCAGAGAACACCTGACACGAGATCAGAGACCATTCATTCATCCAGAATCACTCCAGATCCTTCAGATTCACAGCTTCTTCTCTTCAGTTCACCTCACTCGTCTTCTACAGGGTTCAGGTCAGAGAACACCTGACACGAGACCAGAGACCATTCCTTCATCCAGAATCACTCCAGATCCTCCAGATTCACAGCTTCTCCTCTTCAGTTCACCTCACTCGTCTTCTACAGGGTTCAGGTCAGAGGACACCTGACAAGAGATCAGAGACCATTCCTTCATCCAGAATCACTCCAGATCTTCAGATTCACAGCTTCTCCTCTTCACCTCACTCATCTTCTACAGGGTTCAGTTCAGAGAACACCTGACCCGAGATCAGAGACCATTCCTTCATCCAGAATCACTCCAGACCCTTCAGATTCACAGCTTCTTCTCTTCAGTTCACTCACTCATCTTCTACAGGGTTCAGATCAGAGAACACCTGACACGAGATCAGAGACCATTCCTTCATCCAGAATCACTCCAGATCCTTCAGATTCACAGCTTCTCCTCTTCAGTTCACCTCACTCATCTTATACAGGGTTCAGGTCAGAGAACACTGACACGAGATCAGAGACCATTCCTTCATCCAGAATCACTCCAGATCCTTCAGATTCACAGCTTCTCCTCTTCAGTTCACCTCATATCTTTTACAGGGTTCAGGTCAGAGAACACCTGACACGAGATCAGAGATCATTCCTTCATCCAGAATCACTCCAGATCCTTCAGATTCACGCTTCTTCTCTTGTTACACTCACTCATCTTCTACAGGGTTCAGGTCAGAGGACTGGAATGCCATAGCAGAAGCTTGGTTTTGTGCTCAGTGAACCATTTTTGTGTTGTTTTTGAGGTTGTGTTGTTGGATTATTGTATGGTTGGAAGATCCAAACATGGACATTATAAGATTTCTAACAGAGTCAGTTACTTATTGATTTTTTTTTCTGTTGGTATTTGATAGAATCCATGATGCCATGTGTTCTAAACAAGATATTCAGGGCCTACAGCAGAAATATAGGCCCACAACATTAAAAATACAGCAGTATATTTCATTGTACACATGGGGTAATTTTTATCCCTGTGTTCACCAAACCCATCTTGAGTGTTTGCTGTTAAAATGCTCATTTTTTAGTTTTATCTGACCATAGAAGCCAGTCCCGTTTGTAGTTCCAGTTGTGTCTGATAACTGAATATGTTGGAGTTTGTTTTTGGATGAGCAAGGAGAATTTTTCTTGAAACCCTCCCGAACAATGTAGGGGATGTTTGACAATTTTTTTTAAGGTTTTCTGACCCCAAAACTCAACCTTTCTCTACAATTCTCCAGCTGTGACCCTTGGAGGGTATTTGGCCACTCAAACTCTCCTCGTCGCTGTGCATTAGGTCTACATAGACACATAATCTTCCAGGCAGTTTTGTAACATTTTATGTTGATGGGAAATTCTTAATTATTTCCCTGATGGTGGAAATGGGAATTCATAATCACCTTGGAGTGCTCAAAATTGTGAATATGAATGGAATATACTTAAGAGATATTTTACTCATACGAATTTCTAGGAGTACCAATAATTGTATTTGAGAAAACATTTATTTCATAATGAGATTTTCCCCCATTTTCAATTGTTTTAGTTTGATGAAAGGTTAGATTTTTGTGATTTAAAATAAATAAAAGATAAAAAGGATTAACAATGCAGATTAATTTTCATATTTACCAAGGGTGCCAACAATTCTGACCATGTCTGTACATGCTGCTCTGAGTATATAAAACAAGCTACTGCATCAATAGACATGCATATATCCCCACACATGGTATGGCAGTAAACAGGACAGGACAGGATAATAGAGCCCTCCAAAACAAGCAGATCTACTGCCAAAACATATGTACAGCCACTGCTCCGACAAGCAATGAGAATGGCATAAACGCCAGCTATGTGTGATTCGCAGCATGGTTTGATGCTACACACAAATCTGTTTTGGGGTGAACTATCCCTTTAAGGACCTTACAGCATGCGCCATCTAGAGTTTCATGACAGAACTAGATATTTATACTAAGTAAAGCTTTGGTTGAGAATTATCTCACTCTTGGGTACTCTCTCCCCACAGAAATGCCTTTTTGTTTTTTTCCACATTTTCTTGGCAATGCTAGTATTTCTGGTTTTGCTTTCAGTCGCTGTTATTGAAACCAGGTGCCCCCAACTTGCCACAAATAACTAGTTAAGGATAAATCTCGGCGTATGGTTTACTGCAGATTCATTATTTTCCTATGCCTGTAATTAAAGATTTTCAGAGGGAAAATCAAAGCACATGATGGAGCTCATTTTATATGCCTGGAGACCAGCTTGTCAATTTTTCGCGAATGTAATTATAGGAGAGTTTCAGACAACAGGCCTGTTTTGCAGGACGCTTGTCTTGAAGGGAGTGTGCAATGTGTGTTTCACATTTCCAAAATAACAATAGCCAAATGTCAAAGTTTTTGTCTTATATATAGAGCATTAAGCCGCAGACCGCCTCCAATAGCCCAGTGGTTTCAGATATAACTCCACACAGAAACAACACATATATAATTTCCCAAAATCCAAGGTTATGAGGAAGCTATCATCGTATCTGATGAGGCTGTGGTTATTGATGATGTCATTTGGGGTTTCTGAATAATATTTGTCTTCTCGCCCCCTTCTCGCATGAGATTTGGGCCTGGCTTGAATTGTGCCGGCTTTTTGATACATGAAAGCTTTTATAGCAATCTGGTGGTGTTATTTTACACCCAACCGCAAAGTTTGAGCGTCAGGCTATTTTCACACACAGGCCAGAGAGTCTCAGGGCTTGTGGAAGCCACATCCCTACACTGTGCGACTCAGGCTGAAACCTCAGTGTCTCTCTCAATGGGAACCTTGTTCATACCCCGCCATGGAGACTTGGTCTTAACCGAAGCACAAATGTGCAATAATAACAAATAAGAGCTGTGCAGTGCAGCGAGCTCTGAGGCCAGGCCTTGACTTGAGGTTGGGCTCCGCCACCTCCAGCCTGGACTAGAATAGATAAACCGACTCAGCTAACTATTTGCTGAGCAAACAATCTCAGATACGCACGACGATGCGATGGTCTAATAATAGTTGGCTCAACGGTTAGTGGAGAATGCCACATGAGTTGCACATAAAGCATCAAGGGTGGTCTCACAAAGACATGGTCAGGGGCGAGGCAAAGCCATTGCTGAATCAATCCTCATGTCTTTCCTCGCTCAGCAAGACGGAGGGATGTAGCGGCCAGCCGTTTCCTTTTGATGACGAATTCTTGAAAATAGATTTGTTTTTACTGCTACTCCTGTAGGAAATCTTCTTAATGTGCTATGACATGCATTTATTGTACTTGGGCCAGAGACGTCTTTGGCAATTCCTCATAAAAGCAAGAGAACACTGAGCATTGCTGAGACGGCGGTGACAGTGACGAGCGCTTAGTGCATCATTTGTGACAAAAGGAAGGGAAATTCATCCGTCTGTTCTCCGTGCTGAATGCTGTTACAATCTCAGATGCTACAAGAATTTATAACACGGTTGAGATGATAACACTCACAATTATATGACCTGCTTTCAAAGACCTTAGGAAAATGGGTAACACTTTAGTATAGGGACCAATTCTCACTATTAACTATTTGCTTATTATCATGCCTATTATTAACACTGTTTATTCGTACTTATAAAGCACATATTCTGCATGACCATATACTACATCCCTAATCCTACAATAACTAAATGTAACAACTACCTTACTAACTACTAATATGCAGAAAATTAGGAGTTTATTGAAGCAACAGTCGTAGTTAATAGTTAATTTGACTCTCTAACTCTAGCACTCTCTATTCTGATTCTATTCTTTAAATCAACAAAAAAAACTTTGCCCTTTTAGACTTTCACTCTTTTCATTTACTAACTGCTTGTTTTCTTAAAAAAAACTAACACTAGCTTTTCTAATCTTTTTGTATTCTGTTTTCTTTTAATTTATTATATAACAAAAAACAAGACTTGTTATAGCGCTTGCGTATCATTGCTCTTTTGTTGATTTTGATTGCTTCATTGTATTCATTTGTAAGTCGCTTTGGATAAAAGCATCTTCTAAATGACTAAATGTATGTGTAAATGTAATGGTTTGTTAAGGGATGTCTAAAATGATGAAAAGGAAAAATATAAAAAAGGTTGAAAAGTAAATTGGCCTCATACATTTTTTGGAAACCTTTTCCACGCCCTCAAAAAATGTCAAATGTTGTAACCATAAATTAATGCAGTTTTTCATACACCTTGCATTTAAAAAATGCTTTATATATAAAATGCTTTTTTAATTAGCTTTCATACACATTTTTTTCAGAGTTGTTTTCTTCTTTGTTTGGTTGTTTATTTATTTTTTTGGTAATTACACCACTTTTGAATTATACACCACTTTTTATTACACAATTTTGATGTGGTTTGCAGTGACATCATGCCAAAACATGCCACTGCTATTATGTTTTTCATGCATGTAAATGGTTCATAGAGCTCTTCTGAACTTTTCCCTGAAGAACCACTGGTGTAAGTCACAATTATTTGTTTAATATTTACAATTAATTAATAATAAAAATAAAAAAAAACCTTTTGCTATACTTTTGCTTTCCAGTTCTAGGTTTTTCACTTAAACTCGGTCATATAATTCTCTGGACTCGGTAGGTCAATATTTATCAAAATGTTGACGTTTATTATTTGGATGGCTATAACAGGGTCTTTTAAATAAATATAGGTAATTTTATTCAAATGCCTATAATTCTTAAATTGTTAAATAATGCATAGTATCTTTTTAAACATCATAAAACAACTGAAATCTGACAATTGCTGCTTGCTACTTCTTTCTTTAATTACAAATAAATTAAATTAATGAATAGCTCCAGATACAAAAAGGCGAAAAGTGTGAAATAATTGACCCAAATACAAAATGCATTGCAACCATTAGCAGTCACATCTGGTCTCAGCACTTCAGAAACAGCAAAAAGACATCATGCACGCTCTGTCTCGGAGGTTGCACGCTTAGCCTAATTTCAATAGACGTTCTATGATCAGAAAGACGTGTGCACCCTTCCAAAAGGGGTCAGAAAACAGCCACCAGAAAGAGTGCAGAGTCATCAGGTAAACAGGTCAGATCTGACTCGCCCACCCAACACAGGGCCGAGAGCAAAGACCAGATCGCAGGAAATCTCACCCAAGATAACATCACTTCACATTACTGGGATGCCTTCAACAGATCTGAGAAAACATAATTTGCCTCGTTTTTTTCATGATGATATTTGTATGTATTTGTAGTATTCTGAAGATGGCAATGGTGACAATAACATCCGCAACAATAACAATTTACTATTTACAACTGAACTTATATATATATATATATATATATATATATATATATACTTAAAGTACATAACAATATTCTGTCTATTTTCTTTTTCATTCACATTCATTCATTCATTCATAACTTCTCTTCTGTTTCCTTTTTATATTCTCTAACTGAATATCATGATTTAAAATTGCAGTTGAGCTATGATATTACTTTACTGCATGACATTTACAGGAAAGTGGATTTGTTTCTAGAGTCTCTGAACAACGAGTCTGAATGCAGTTAAAGAACATCCTGAACAAACAAAAGGATTTGTAAGAAAATATGTTTAAAAAAAACAATAAGCATTAATTTTCATCAATCCAAATGAATCCAAGATTTCAGATTCTACAAGTTTTGTTTAAATGAACACTTCATTTGCAACCGAATTCACATATTTGTTTATAAGTGCATTACATTTATTCCAAACAAAACTTGACCATATAACAAAATGGTCATATCATATTTGACTTCTTCAGTCGTGCACCTCTGAGATGTTCAATCACTTCAGTAGAAATTGTCCTCAAGTTTATTTTATCATCTCTAATGGAGTCTGAGACTGGGATTCAAAACCTCATTTAAATCTGGGCATAAACAGAATATGTTATGTTTTTGAAGAATATAAAACACAGAATAGTTATGACGTAATATAAACAAGAGCTATTTAAGACATTCAATATTTGGTAACACTTTACAATAAGGTTCATTAGTTAACAACATTAGTAAACATAAACTGAGAATGAACAATACTTCTGCAGCATTTATTAATCTTAGTTAATGTTCAGCATTTACTAAAGCATTATTACAATCACAAGTTGTGTTTGTTAACATTAGTTAATGCACCGTGAACTAACATGAATAAACAATGAACAGCTGTATTTTCATTAACAAATATGAATAAAGAGTGTAATAAATGCATTGTTCATTGTTCGTTCATACAGTAACTAATGTTAATAAATGACACCTTATTGTAAAGTGTTACCATATATTTGACAATGAACAAAATCGCAAACGCTTCATTTTTCAAGCCCCACTTTATGCATTACATGCTAGTGGTCTCAGACTTCTGGACCCCACTGTGTATTATAATTATTCCTGTCTGTTCAACATCATTTCATATTTCTGAAGAAATCTGCAAACCAATGTAAATGAGACATTGGGAATGAGTGCAAAAGCACTGGCAGTGACACGAAAGAGATGTCGGGAGGCATTAGGTGTGACAGAGCTCAGACGAGCTAACATTGACTGTGTCTGAATGAGACGTCGTTTGAGAGCCAGATGTCTGCTCAACATCAGCGTCCAGCTGCACTGAGACCTGTGGCCTCTAATAGAAGATATAGGAGCATCTACTGTCTCATAAAGCCCTCATCATAACCCTCTGCGGCTGGATTAACTCAAGACTAACTCAGCACTGAGCTGGACTGCATAAACACAGTCGTGGCCAAATCAATCTTCACTTCCATTTCTTTTTCATTGAAATAAACCAGCTACTAATAAGAAATGTGTGATATTCAACTGGGCTCTCACTTTTTTAACTAATGAATTTCCACGATTTCCCAGTCAGCTGTGAATACTGGATAAGTAGCAGTGTTGAGTGTAATGCATGCCAGTACATTTACATTTATCCAAAGCGACTTACAGTGCATTCAGGTTATACATTTTTTTTGTTTGTCAGTATGTGTTCCCTTTTTATTATTCTGTAATTTAATCAGTTCTGATGCAATTGCATTAAAGGGATAGTTCACCCAAAAATGAAAATGTGATGTTTATCTTACCCCAAGTGCATCCAAGATGTAGGTGACTTTGTTTCTTCAGTAGAACACAGACAAAGATTTTTAACTCAAACTGTTGCAGTCTGTTAGTCATATAATGGCAGTCAATGGGACTCAAGGCTTTGAGAGAGAGAGAAAAAAACATGCACAGACAAAACCAAATTAAACCCTGCGGCTCGTGACGAGACATTGAGGTCTAAAGACATGAAACGATCATCTGTGTGCGTGCGTGCGTGCGTGCGTGACTGTGTGTGTGTGTCCAATAGCCTGAGAAACAGCAGGTGAATGTGTATTGTGATTTGACCCTGAGCTGTATGTGTGTTATTGTCCACCACAGTGATCCTAGTATGTATGTAAATGTTTCTATGTAAGTTAAAGATTGTGGTATCAAACGTTCACACGTCTAATGTGTTACAGTTTAATACTTATAAGATGTTCATAATATCTATTAATGCGATGTTCATTTAATTATTATATTATTATTATTTTATCATTTGTACAGAGATAGGTGGCTAAGCTTGGGCCATATTGTATAATTTACAGTCATGCCAATAAAGCAATTTTGAATTGAATTGAATTGAGAGAGAGAGAGAGAGAGAGAGAGAGAGATAGAGAGAGAGAGAGAGAGAGAGAAAGTGAGAAAGAGAGAGAGAGAGAGAGTGAGAGAGAGAGAGAGAGAGTGAATGAGAGAGAATGAGAGAGAAGATGGAGAACGAGAGTGAATGAGATAGAGAGAGAGAAGAGTGAATGAGAAAGTGTGAGAGGGAGAGTGAATGAGAGAGAGAGAGAGTGAGAGTGAATGAGAGAGAGTGAGAGTGAATGAGAGAGAGAGAGAGAGAGAGAGTGAATGAGAGAGAGAGAGCTCAGTAGAGAGAGAGAGCAGGGGGGGGGGATTACACACACAAATAAGCAATATCCAGCTGATGATGAAATATTTTACCAAAATGTTCAGTAACTGTATTTTAAGGACCAATTCTCTCTATCAACCGCAAGTTTCATTTGTTTATTACATATTGGCTGTTTATTAGTACTTATAAAGCACTCTTGTTCTGCGTGACCATATTCTAGACCCCTTAACCATACAGCATACCTAAACTTAACAGCTACCTTACTAACTATTAATAAGCAGCAAATTAGAAGTGTATTGAGGCACATATTGTAGTTAGTTAGTTAATAGAGAATCGGACCTTTAAAATTTTTTACCAAATGTTTTATGATTTTTGAATAACTTTTAAAATAAATTTTGATAACACTTTGCAATAAGGTCTGATTTGTAATTATTAGTAATCCTCTTAACTATAATTAAGTAACAATGAACAATATATTTTTTACAGCATTTAATAATGAATTGTTTTATTATTTATACATTTTTATAAATGTCTTCAAGCTGATATTGGATGAGAAAAAGAAAGACCTGCAGCATAGCATCCTCATACCATCTGCTCACAATAATCGAATCTGTCTAGAACAAACACAAAAGCCTAAACATAAAATAATGGCTAGTAGTTACTGTCTGGCAAAATACATTACTACTTCAGAAAAAATCACAATCATAAGCATATGCTAAACCATGTAATATAAATATGAAAATATGAAATACTCTAATTTGAACACGCATAATTATCTGAAGCACAGGAAGTCTTGGAAAAGCACTCTTTCTGTGACTAATGTGCTGCAGCTTGTCATGTTTCATTACGCTTGAATCGGAAACTGAACACCGAAAGGTCCAACACATATTCCCATTGTGTGAGAACCGACTCTTGAGAGTCTGACATCCAGATTCCTCAGCATTCACTCCGGCTCGGACATAAACATCCTTAACTGTTTCATGCTGCGAGACAGAAGTGACCTAACACAAGCCTAAAATAAGCCTGTGATGAGAAGAAAATAATACAGCAGTCTGCTTATGACAATAGGCCGCCAAAACGGTTATTAAAAATGCACCGGGAATGAAGTGACCACAGTGAAAGGAAACTGAGGTTACCATAAAAATGAAAGCCTTTCACACAGTCTATTCCCAGATCTCTATTTAACGTGGCAAATCACCCAAAAGGGATTACACACAACTGCACTGTGCTATTTTCCAGAGAAACTTGTGGCTACATTTAGCAGCTCTTTTCTGATGTTGTAATGCCAACGCATCTTTCAGACACCACCACATTAGGTCATTAAGCAAGGATAAGACACAGAAAACTGTGATTCAATTATCCATTAATATCACACATCCTTTTCATTCATAACTCATTAAACATTGTACAAAGTGTTTGTAGATGTTCACTAATAAATGTATTGAACATTGCATAATGAAGCAAGAATATACTGTACATGCTTTTAAATAATCTTGTACTCTAATTTTCGTACTGTAGTACAAAAGTACAATTCCTATTAAGGTACTAAATAATTAAGAGTAAACGATGAATAGATTTGATTAGATTGAGTACTGCAAAAGCAGTTAATTAATAAATGATTTGTAAAGATATGCAAGTAGCAGAAAAAATGCAAATATGACAACTCTACAGACTCTGGTTATGAGATAATGAATCATGTTTTAATTTGATTTGATATGTAAAGATTACCACATCAAATATGTCAACATAAATTGTGTTTAAATTTGGCAAGATTTGTAAATGTAAAAAGGTGCATTAGATGATTTATAAATCACTTTAATCAGTTTAAACTGTCAGTTTAATTAGTGTATAATATCTGTTCGAATTATTTGTAGATTTTTAAAAACTGCATAATCATAAGTTGAATTTGTAATAACATTTTAAGCATTTTATTATAAAGTTATTCATTATTTAATGTTCAATAAGTTCATTAGTAAACATATACAAGCATATGTGACCCTGGAGCACAAAAGCAGTCTTAAGTCGCTGGGGTATATTTGTAGCAATAGCCAAAAATACATTGTATGGGTCAAAATTATAGATTTTTATTTTATGCCAAAAATTATTAGGATATTAAGATCATGTTCCATGAAGATATTTGATAAATTTCCTACCATAAACATATTAAAACTTTATTTTTGATTAGTAATATGCATTGCTAAGAACTTCATTTGGACAACTTTAAAGATGATTTTCTCAATATTTAGATGTTTTTGCACCCTCAGATTTTCAAATAGTTGTATCTCAGCCAAATATTGTCATTTCCTAAAAAAATATCATACATAAATGGAAAACGTATTTATTCAGATGAAAACTATTTATTCTGATGTATAAATCAATCTCAAAAAATTAACCGAAAAATTAACTGGTTTGTGGTC
>CM049805.1:21187903-21230403 GCA_027422405.1 Ptychobarbus kaznakovi
CTGTGTTATTCCTATGTATGCTGTACTATCATGCATTGATATGTCACAAAAAGTGGTCTGAAAAAGACACTGATTGTACAAGAAAAAAAATATGTTTTATGTATCCGCCTTAAAATGGTTTACATTTTTTTTGTTGAAATCACAAGAATCTCAGCTTTCCGTGGTAAATAGAAGCAAGAATTTTTTTTTTTTTTATTTTTTGACGACTTTACCCTGTCACCACTAGGCGTCCCGCCGGCGGTACGCTGGATTCTTAAAGGGTTAAAACGTATTAAGGACATGGTGATTATTAGAATGATATTATCTCTTTTACTGAGTGACTACGAGCTAAATAAGGTTTAGGCTGAGTAGCAGACATGATTCATCTGCACTAAGATGTGATGCCAGTGCAGGTGTGACTTGAATTTGCCTTATTTTCTCTAAAATGTCTTATACTGTTACAGTATGCCAGAAATGCCATATTTTCTACACAATAACAACAGTTCTTCAGTGGGAAACCTGGAATTATCAAAGGATACCTCAGTTGGAGGAAAGTAACTAGATGGAAGTTATTGATTTTAGATTTTCAGTTCTGTATTTCAGTAATATTTAGATGTTGACCATCAGAGCTTATAGTTAACTAATGCTAAATATGTATTTATGTTAGATATCATGTTAGTAGAGTTTATTCAGTCATGCTAATCCACTGGAACAACAGAAACAAGCATTCATTGTTAATGTGTTTAGTTTTTTCAGCTTCTGTATTTTATTTCCTTCTTTAATGCATGATGCATGAATAACTGCCAATCTCTACCAAGTGCACTTAAAGGCAGCATGTCTGTGCCACTAAAACTGCCAAAAATTGAAACAGATTTACTTGAGGGTGGAGTTTTGTTTCACAGATTTTTGTTTGGATTCTCTAGACACAGACACATGGATTTTGGTCGATCGTTAAAAGTCATTTTCACAAAAAGCTAAACATTTATATTGTACACTTGTGGACTGATTAACATAGCCCCACATGTGACGTGCAGAAAAATATCATGGCCACAAATTAAGAATTAATTCCCTCAAAATCATGGCAACATTATATATATTGGTTTTTATTAACTCAAAACAAGGGAACAAATGATTAAAACATGGTTATAATTGACTGAAACAATTAAGCAAAATATAAGTCATGGAAACTATTAATTTGTAGCCAAAAACTGTTAAATTTTTCTTATATTGGTGTTATATTGCATCCCTTTGTTATACCTGCATGTATGTCTGTAATAGCGGATCTTAATTATCAAATGCAAACATATTATGGTAATGCTTTTATAGATGTGAAAATGGTTTGCGAATACAGCTTCCAAAGATAAAAATAATATTCGTAAGACTTTAGATTAGGGAACACATATTCACTATTAACTAGAAGGAGTTTTTTTTTTGACCTTTACCCTGTCAAACTCCCGCCGCGGTAATTTGCTGGATTTAAAGGGTTGAAAGTACTTTATTGTATTGATAGGTACTCATGCAAAATAAGATATGTCTGATTGTCAAGCCACTGGACTGTTTTGATGTGTTTTTGCTCGCCATGTTTTCTGTGACCCAGTTTCTCCCTTGTGTTATTGTTGATTTGATGCCAGTCCAGGTGTGTCTCCTGAATTCGTCCCTCGTTATCCTGTCTTTAAAAGCCCTGTCCTTTCAGTTCTCACTGTTACAGTATGCCAGTCCTGTGTGCCTGTTGTGGATTTTCCCCTGTGATTCCAATATTAAAGACAGTTCTTCAGTGGGAAACCTGGAATTATCAAAGGATACCTCAGTTGGAGGAAAGTAACTAGATCGGAATGTTAGATTTTGAATTTTAGATTTTCAGTCTGTATTTCAAACCGTGACAGATATTGACCATCAGAGCAACTAATGCTATGCTCTGTATTTATGTTAGATATCATGTTAGATGCAGAGTGTTATTCAGTAGCTAATGCAACAACAGAAACAAGCAGTTAATAGTTTTAGTTTTTTCAGCTTCAGTTTTATTTCCTTCTTTAATGCATGATGCATGAATAACTGCCGATGCTCTACCAAGTGCACTTAAAGGCAGCATGTCTGTGCCACAAAACTGCTGCCAAAAATTGAAAGAGATTTAAAGCTTGAGGGTGGAGTGTTTTGTTTCACAGATCAAATAAACACATGGAAAAAATAGTCTTTATCAGGTTATGTCATTTTATTTGCTATTCAATGTAAAACTGATTACGCATAGCCCCACATGTGAATGTGCAGAAAAATAATCATGGCCAAAATTAAGAATTAATTCCTCAACATGGCTATGGAAATATATTTTTTTTAATAACTCAAAACAAGAAAAATAGTAAAACATGGTTATTTTTTCACTGAAACAATTAAGCAAAGTAAAAGTCATGGAAACATTCATTTGTAGCCAAAAACTGTTAAATTAATTTAAGTAATATTAATTCTTTATACCTGCAATAATAGCGATCTTAATTATCAAATGCAAACATATTAAAATGCTTTATAGATGTGAAAATGTCGAATACAGCTTCCAAAAAAATAAAAAAATAAAGTAAGACTTTAGATTAGGGAACACATATTCCACTATTAACTAGAAGAGTTTTTCCTCAAACTCCTATTTTTAAATTGAACAGTACTTTCTCTTATTGATAGTACTCAATAAATAAGTATTTTGAAAGCCAAACTCTTTTTGGCTGTGTTTTTGCTCTTTTTGATGTTTTCTGTGACCCAGTTTCTCCCTTGTGTTATTGTTGATTTGATTCCAGGTGTGTCTCCTTTCGCCCTCGTCCTGTCTTTAAAGATTCTTTAAAAGCCCTGTCCTTTCAGTTCTCATGTGTTTCCTGTGTTCCTGTTGTGGATTTTCCCCTGTGATTCCAATATTAAAGCCTGTTAAATGTTTCTCCGCATCTCAATGACACTGACATGCATATGCTCGTAATATGCATGCTAGTATGCAACTTGTTAATAGTAGGGCTGTCAGTCAATTCAACCTTTTAATCAAATTAATTACATGGTGCGGCGATTCATTAATCTAACTAAAAGATTATTTAAAGCTATTATTGTATTAAATGAGAAAGTATCAAATAAACATAAAAAATAGTAACTTTAGACAGAAATATTTTATTTGATTCAATATAAAATGTATTACACATAAATGTTTAGGCTACAACGGCCTAACAAACTATGGAACATAAAAGATAATTTAAGAAATATATTGTCAGTATTTTTTTCAATGCAATAAAAGTCACTGGTAACCAAAACAGCTTTGTTACCAAGTCTTCAAAATACCTTCTTTAATGTCGTGCAAAATAAAGTAAGTCGCGTTAACACCTTAAACAGACAGTTTATTTAATAGTGAACAGTGTTCTCTAACCTGAAGTGTTACCAATACTATTTTTGTCTTTTTAAAGCTGCATGGAAAATCTATTTGGCTCAAATTAGTCTGTTTGAATGGGCATGATGCCTCTGAACATTTCCAATCAAGATCTAAGCTGAAAGACTTCACACAGCCATAATTAGATTATCTCTTTTCTTGAACAAGCTATGATTATGAGAGAACCACTTATTTTAAATCATCATCATTGACCCAAACCAAAAGAATATGCTATTTATAGATGACAAATGGCCACATCAGGCCCTTAGAGATTATAGTATGTCACCTGAAAAGCTTGTTAATAATGTCAGTTTCACTGCTTATAAGATCAAATTAATATTTCTTATGTTGACACGGAGAAAATGAACTCTGCATTTGATTGTCATCATTGATTACATCCAGCTGAGTTCCATTTACTGTTTAGATTGCAGTACATTGATTTATTTTTGAGGGAAGGTGTCAGTGCCTGATAGACCTGCATGGCTGGAGTTTCTTTCTTTGCATTTATTCACTGGTTCTGTTTAACATAGCATACTACACAGTACATGTGAAGTGTGCACAATATACTCATTTGCTGCATGCACAGAATGAATGGGTAACTTACTTGATTTGCTGTAATGTGCAATTAGCAGAGCATACTAAACTGGGTACTGTATCCTGCAATACAATGTGCTCTACCTGATAATCCATTTCCAGCATGGAGGTCAATATAATACCAGACCAATACTTATCCATTAGCCTTCACATTCATCTCAATAGGGGCTTTTGCACCGCAGAGTTCTTGGAACTAGTCAGCAGGGTAGCTCCTAGGGAACCAATTTCTCCCTCAGGCCGTTTTCCTGGTTGCATTTGCACTGGCAGCAGGAACTCTGAAGCGGCTGACAGCGATGTTGTTTTGCGTGGAATTAATGACTGCAAAGGATCTGCAAAGAGGAGTGTGACAAAATCCCTCCTAAGATGTGTGCAAACCTGGTGGCCAAACTACAAAAACGTCTGTCTGGCTCTGTGGTCTGACAACAAGACAACAAGGGCCAAGTTTGCCAAGTCGTACTAAGTCGTTTTATGCTCTTTTGCGATACTCAATTTTATACTTTAAAATGCGCAAGAATTTTACTTTTTAAAAATTGTTTATTATGAATATTACTTTTTATTAAATTATGTTTCTCACTTTCAGATTTTTTTTATTATTATGTTTCTCACTGTTTAAAATAAACTAGATTGATAAAATTATAGATTCAGTAATTTATTTCACAGGGATCAAATATTTCAAACGCACTGTCAAGGGGATCAAATATTTTTTTTTTTCCCAATTTTGTACAATCATCTCTCCATTTTGTTTGTTCACTAATCATTGTTGCGTCACTAATCATGCAAGGGATGTCCGTTATGTCACCCACCGCAGAGGGCTTCGTGAGCAAAAAAAAAGTGAGAAAAATGTACGTTATGAAATGTTTGAAATATGGATATCTATCTGACAAAAACGTATGGATTCGTTACAGTGGCCTTAACTCACCCCCCAGTTCCGTGTGAGGACATTTTATTACGGTTGTGCTCACTTTATTTCACATTTTCTGAACTTTTGACAATAAACCAGGGCCAGGACAAATTTTTATTTAACTCCGATTCCGGATTCATGCTTTTTCATCTTTTCAACTTCAATTAATGTGTAATGTTGCTGTTTGAGCATAACAAAAATATCTGCAATGTTACAAAGCTCAAGCTCCACTCTAAAACAAGATATTCTCTTTAACAGAAAACATTTTTCAAGAATTACAACAAACAGCGGTTTGCCAAACACAAAAAAACATGGCGAGCTAAACAATCAGAGCACATTTCATATTTGCAAGGAGGGGCTTCATCATAACAGTAACTAAACAGTGTGTTTGAGATAAACTGCGAAGAAAGGCGCTGCAATAATGATTGAATATTTAAAATGTGATTTTGGAAAAATTCAAGCATGCAAAACCTATTCTAGAGCAGCCCAAAAACAAATCAAGGCTTGGTAAAAGGGCATAATAAGATAAAAAAAAAAAATATATATATATATAGCCAATAATATGATCTATTTCTAAGTAAAACAGGACATTTATCTGCAAGAAAACGCAGAGCAGGACTTGATTATATTCCTCAAAGAACTGATTGGATAAAAAAAGTGGGCGTCACATATCAGAACATCATCAATACATTTTATTTGGGATAAACCCCTTGAGATGCATCATCTCGTTTTCAAGGGGGTCCTAGAACAGAGCCAGATGTTTTGAAGAAGGGCTTGTAAATGCTCAAAGTAGGCTGTCGCCCCTGCTGGGGGAAGCTGTAACTACACTTAACACCAGACAGTAGACAGTAAGGGTTCACTAAAGAAAACCATCCTCCTACAGTAGTTTCACCAGCTTCCTATTTCTCCTTAAGTAGCACAAACAGACTAGACATGCATGTGAATCATCCAAAATAAATAGTAGTCAGCCGACCAAAATTGTCTGCTTCACAGTGGCAATCATAGTCTCCTTCACAGCATCGTTTCCAGGCCTGTTTTTCCAGGCTGGGGATTTCTGACGCCTAAATCTCTGACCCAATTGAGTGGCAGTATCTGTAACCATAATATTCTATCCATCAATATTTTCTCTTTTCTCAAGTATGGAGGTAAAGGGAAGTCATATTTTGGGCACTGAAAGGGTGTACAGAGGAAAGACGTGTATGGCTACACACCGTACACAACCACAAATGGAACAACATTTTGCCACAAGCAAACACAGGATAGACACAGCTTGTGTGGTGTTCTAGATGGGGGAATATAGAATATTCCAGAATCCAATCCAAACAGCTGAGGATAGAAGACCAGGATATAAATTTGCTCAGTGTTGACGTAACGTTATGCAGAGGTTAGTGAGAAACAGGACACAACTAACACATTTCATCAAATCTACATTTAGCAAAATAGCAAATAGAGAAACATTTAGGGTACGATTTATTTATTAAGTTTAAAAAAAACTTGTTTTTTTACTCCACAAATCTAAAAACACTGTTGTGTCCCCAGATCCCGCATTAACAAATACACTCATTTTAAGTGTTTGGCCATTCATCTACACGGCAATGGCATTTTGGGGCCTAAAAATGCACAATTTTGAAAAAGAGTTTCTAAGTCTTAGAAAATGATACATTGTATGGATGTTATTGCCTCTGTGTAAATGACAAAACATGAATTTGTGAAAACAGTGACGTTGTGCGCATACATATGACATGTTTAGGATATAGGTATGTGCACAGGCATGTAGCCTATTTCTTTACATAAGTGGCATCGCCATCTACGGGCCTGACATAATACAGTGGTTTTAGTTGTTTCGCAGATCTGTGTGAACGGGGATCGTTTTGATAATGTTTTCATCTGTGCATGAAACTTTACAAAAAGATTACTACGCAATGGAAAATTCATTTTCCATTTTTAGTACTGTACATTGTTGTGTAAACATACCCTAAATATCACAAATGAGTTGTTGACATAGTATTTTGAGAAAAAAAGAGAAAAAATTAAGGTTTCTTTCCCATCTTACCTTAATTATAGACAAAATATTGATTTTGACACAAGTCACAATATAAGAGTTCAAAGACTTCTAGAAGCAAGCTAAAATGTCATGGTTGCTTAAATGTGTTTTATCTCATTTTTACTTTTGTTAACACTATTTGGTATGATTGGTGTAGATTTTACAGCATAGTACATTATTTTCAAATGTGATAAACCATTAACTTTAAGGGTAAAACTTTAGTATAGGGACCAATTCTCACTATTAACTAGTTGCTTATTAGTATGCCTATTATTAACATGTTTATATGTTGTTTATTCGTACTTATAAAGCACATATTCTGCATGACCTTATTCTACATCTCCAATCCTACCCAGTAACTAAACTTAACAACTACCATATAACTATTAATAATCAGCAAATTAGGAGTTTATTGTGGTAAAAGTCATAGATAATGGTTTGTTAATGGCAAAAATTGGACCTTAAAATAATGTAAATACTCCTAACTTGCAGCATATTAATAGTTAGTAAAGTAGTTGTTAAGTATGAGATGGATTAAGGGATCTAATAATGCTGTAAAGCTGCTTTGACACAATCTGCACTGTAAAAAGGCTTTATAAATAATGGTGACTTGACTTGATCTAGAAATGTTTCATAGGGCATTAATATGTGCTTTACAATTACTAATAAGCAGCCATTATGCCACAAATATGCATGCTAATAAGTAAGTAGTTAATAGTGAGAATTGGTTCTTTAAGTAAACTAATAAAACATTACCAGATTCAAATTCATGAAACATGCAAGAGTCAAATTAATATCACTTCACCGAAATGTTATCACAGGCCCATTTGATTTTTACTAATGTTTTTCTCGTGTTTCCCAATTATTAAATGTCAGATTTACAGTTTGTGAATTCACCCCTTTTCTGTCTCCAAGATTTTATCATTTGAAGGAGTCATTACAGATATCATTGGGTGTATCAGGGTTTGACTGGTCACCTGGGTTGGCCTGTCAAAAACAAAAAGCCAGAGCTAATGAAAACAAGATGCTTTGTCGAGATACACGGTTTCTGCGAGTGGCTTTATGTTACGGGGTCACTCGAGTCCTACCTCATTTACTACACGTCAACTGCTGCTTCCTCAAGAGAGTAACAAGCACTCATCTAACTCGTCTCGTCGACGGCATTCCTGAGCCTAATTCAATCGGATTTATATCATCCCCGTGCCATTCATAGCTGGCTGAAACTACTCAAATAATATTAAATTGAAGCAGAACACAATGCAGGTCCTGCAGAGATACAGAAATAAGCCATTGGCTGCGAGGTGTTCCTCAATTACATTAAACAGACCTCCGATTGTGAGGCTGGCAAACAGTGCACAATAACTGGCAGGATACTGATCATCTTTACCGCTCTATCAAGATACCGAGCATAATTCGGGATTAAGCTTCCCCAGAGGCGGATCACAAGTAATTAGACTGCGCCTCACAATTATTTCTGAAAGCTGTTCCCTCTCCATTGGCTTAACTCCCAGCCACCAAAGTAAACACTAGAGTCAAGGGGGAAGCTAAGATACTCGAATTTATAGCATTTCATTCAAAACAGTCTTCTTTTTGTTAAACATCGCTGGAGGCAGTCCAGGAAGAAAACGAGAAAAATACACAGGGTATAAATACACGAGGTTTTTGCACACCCTGTGTTTGAATGACACCGTGCATTTCTGTCTCAAAAAACAAATGTGTCTTTTCAAGGAACTACCTCAACTAATATTGAGTTTACTGTATTTAGGCTTAAAAGAGTGGAGGATGCAGCTTGGCACTGTGTCACTTTATGATTGTATGAATAGAATCTGCTGACTCCGCTTGACTCGTTAAAACGAACACAAATATAGTTTCTGCACATCCGTATACCTCAGTTAATATTTATAGCAGTATTTACTCAGTGGTATCATACAAGTAATAATGTGATTATAACGTGTTGTAGATGAATAGTTGAAGTGTGGCTTTAAATGCAGCTTGTTTATTAATAAAAAATCAAATCCAGAAGTTCCAGGACCAAACACCACAGCATCACGGTATACTAGTCAAATCAAACGTATAAGACATGATACAATAAGAGCCGGCAGAGACTCGTGAAGGGTGTCACTACACGGCACAACTGAAACACAGGCTATAATATGCACAGTAGGGGAGGAACAAGACACAGGTGGACATAACCAAGCAAACAGATCAAACACAATGAAGTCCAATACAACAATGGAACAAAATGCGATTTAAGAGTTCTTGAACATTTAAACATAAGAGTCCTTGGGAAACCCAGGAACTCAAGAAACTTGACAGTAATCACTGTAAATGTTTTAAATATATATTTTAATGAACGTGTAATATCTGATTGTCTTGTTTTCATTCAAAATGTTAAATACATGTCTTGTGGATTTTCTCAAATTTGCTGATGTAAAACTGCACTGAAAGAAAAAAGTGAACTTTTAACAAACACTGGCACTATAAGTAATGCATATTCAGTCTTCAACAAGCTATGAAAACATATGTCAAATTCAAACTTTTGGAAATATTTTAAAGAAGAGTGCACAAATTTAAACAATCATGTTTGGATTTCAAAATGTTGCATACATTTCTCAGTTTTAGTGGGAAACATCCTACAGACTGTTGATCATTTGAACAAATGAAAAACAATATACTGTTTTGTTGAAAAGTGTGAGGAAAATTGTCTTGCGATGCGATATGCTACACTCCATCTAAAATGATTTTAAACATTTTGTAGCAATTATTTCATAATTACTATGCATGAAATTTCTTCAACAGACTGGTTTATTTGTACAATTATTAAAATAATTTGTCACTCCAGAGAATCACTGACATGAACCAGAGAGGGGACAAAAAGGATGAAAAACATTGCAAAACAGTAACTATTTGTACCCAAATTAACTTGTCATTTTCTGCTTATTGATAGTAAGTTTAGGTATTGGGTAGGTTTTAAATGATCTTAATATGGTCATGCAAAATAAGCAATAATATGTGCTTTACAATTACTAATAACCAGCCAATTTGCTAGTAATATGCAAATACTGTAGCGAGTAGTATTCCCTAGTCTAAAGTGTTACCATATTTCTCTTGTATGTATCCATATCCATATTCTTATATATTAGGCTAAAAGTGATATTAATGAAAAAAGTCAACGGACATGTTATGTGTCAACTACCCACATGCTGATTTATATTAGATTATCCTCACAAAAATGTACTGTGGTAACCACAGTGTCCACCAAAATAATATAATTGCTACAGCGATTGTTACTACAACAAAACTGTGCTAGGAAAATACAAATAAAAAAGACTTATTATGGTTTGCACTTATTATGGTTTTATAGTAGTAACATGTTTTTAAAGGAAATGTGAGGGCACTTGCGTGTAAAAGTTGCGTTTAATGGTTGCTTGCTGGCTCTAAGTTGCCCTGGCACCCCAACTTACAATAATAATATTCTGTTCTGATGGTTGCTTGCTGGCTCGAATTTCCGTGTCCCTTTTTCAAAAAAAGTGCACCTCCAACTTACAATAATAATATTCTAGTTTATAGATTTACGTGTCCCTCTTTCATAACCTCTCTCTTCAACAAGCTGCAACTACTGGAAACTATGAATAATACAGAGTGGAAACTTTGTGATGAGTAATACAGACCTTTGATAGTGTGAGTTTAAGCATCAGAGATAGTGTGAATGTTTAAGCATCAGAGCATCAAATTTTAAATAAAAAATCCATAATTCTGGGATCTGTAAATCATGTTTTAAATGTTTTAATGGAGGTACCGCACATTTCAGTATATTTCCCAGTGTCAGTCACTATTTCTGTGCGGCGGAGGTTTTTTTTGAATATAGCTCTTTGCAACAGAACATGGCAGCACTGTTCACGTTAGCCACACCAGACCAAGCAGTGGTCAAGCTTTTGCATCACCACTATGGGCAAACACAGTTAGGTTCCAAGATGTTTTGTTTGTCATCATTTCTGAGAAGCAAACTATGTACACAGTATTTGCGGCCTTCGGTTTTTGGCAGTAATGAAGCAGATATTTGCTGCTGAGTTGACTTTACTGTGGTCATTGGCAATTTTTTTTTTCAGAACTGGAAGAAAACTCAGCCAGAGAGTGGAAAGAAAAACAATCAGAGACATATTATTTTTGAGAGTCATGAGATATATTATTTTATGTTCTGAACTGAAAATTATAGTTTAAAAAAATTCCTTACACAATAAAAGTGGTACTTGAGGTCCACTTATAGTTTTAAAATTTCCTTACACAATAAAAGACCTTACTTCAGACCAAGTCTGCACTCAAAATGCAGCATGTCATCTACTTTACTGAGTTTGATTAATATACAAAACAAACTGATCTAGACCAAGTAATATACTCAAAAATCATATCTTCAGCTTGTGTTTCATCTACTTTAAACTGTGCAAAAATGCTACAAAACAAACTTTGTTCACTTTAGAAATGTACGTGATATTATACATCACTCATATCATATGTTGGCATTATGAATAGGCGCAAAAATTCAGCAAATTTGGCTTTCTTGGACTTAGAAATTAGAGCTTGAGCATGCGATGAAGAGTAAGAAAAAAAGAGTGAAAATTAGAGGGGGTGAGACAAAGAGGAGTGGGACAAGAAGAGAACAAAGGTGTTGACCATCAGGTCAGCCATAATTATAGTGACACAGAGTAAGAAAAAAAGAGTGAAAATTAAGAGGGGTGAGACTGGGCAAAGAGGAGTGGGACAAGAAGAGAACAAAGGTCCAGCTTAACTTGACCATGCTAGGTCACTCTAGTCATAATTTGATTTTTAAGGAGTCTGGGCACAGAATCCAGCTGAGAACTTGAGGTGTAAACTTATCTTCTATCTCATGCTAGTGTCATCCTGATATGACACCCCTCCTGGGTCCATAGGTAAGTAAACGTATCTTCTATCTCATGTTCGTGTTCTCAGCGGACTCTCGAACCGGGATTACGTCAATAACCATTCATCATGTTTTTGCACAATTGGAGGGGCAAGAGGATCTCTAACAGGAGGAAGAAAACTGTTGTTAAAGGCAGCAGAGCTCTAGGAGCAACACGTCTTTTTGGTAAATATTTACACACCAGCCACTTAACCTGGCATCATCGTTTACAACTCACCCCCCTAAACCTCACTCGCCGGTCACGGCAAATGATACTCCCTCCGGGTCCATACACCACAACTCGCGTGTTCCAAGCAGGTCTCAAACCGACCGGTGCGGGAGGGGGCGCTCTCTAACAAGGAGCGCCAAAGAAGGCTACAGCCTCTAGAGTCATTCACTAGAGCGCTCTTTTTTGAGGTCAAGAGTGAGGGTTTACATCCCTTACTGATAATGTTACATTTACAGTACTGTAACACTAACCATTCATCATGTTTTTGCACAATTGTAAGATGATCCTTCAGTGGAGGAAGAAAACAGTTGTTAAAAGCAGAGCTGGAGCAACATGTGGTAAATACGGTCATAGCAAACGACAGCATGACATGTTACAGCCATCAACACAAAACTAGGAATGGAATGCAGGTGTGTTGCCATCTAGGAAAATGCAAGTTTCCCCTGGACTGCACTGGTTTTATTCAACTATAATGTCCATATTTTTCATTTCAATAGTCGGCATGTGAAATGCAATGAAAATTGTTTACAAAAAAAAATGTCTCCCTTTGCATTTCTGAGTGTAAATATATACTGCACATGCACGTATATACAGTATTTGTGCACATACATGTATGTGTGAATGCTGTGAACAATCTCCTACTCACTCCACTCCATACAGAACATGCAAAAGACACAAGACAGTAGTGTTTTACATGTATCACATTCATGTAATACAAATATGCATGTTTTTTTATGGTTCTTCGTGGTTAACAACATTTATTTGTAATCACACCACTATTTAGCTGAAAAACAAATCAACAAATCAATTCTAACTTGTCCAAAAAAATTAATTTACCAAAAATACAGGCTGCAGAATACGACATATGAAGATCAGGAAGATGATCATTATAAACTGTGAATAGAAATAAAACAATTCTGGGCGTGGAATAGAAAAAAAATGCAGTACTGTGCAGACCTCTATAGAAAAGTCTACATGAAGTGCATATGAGGTCATATTAGGTTCAGTGCCATTGGCCAAAAAAAAATAAAAAATGGTTCATTGCCATTGGCAATAATGTAGTGATGCATGAAGGACTACTCACAAAGATGTCACTTTCAAAAGGAAGTGGTACAAATATGACAGATAAAGTCAAAGCAAAACTCCTAAACCAGTAAAAGTGAAAGTATTAAAACAAAACTGCATCCTGTGATCAGTGCACAACTTGAGAACTCACCATAAAAAGATCAACAGTGTGCACACATAAGTCCTGTGTCCTCCTGCAAATAACTATTTCCCCTGACTGACCATTAAGAGAAAGAAAATGTTTTCATCATGCTCTCATATCTGTATTATTTTCATTATTCTATGAACCACAAAAGAAGGTGTTAGGCAGGAAGTTTGCTCTTTTCCAAAACAACGAAAAAAAGGGATAGTGATGTATACTGCCAAGCTGCAAAAAGGACAAAAACCTATGATGACCAATTTTAAGACGTACATTTACACGCAGTGCTATGCAATATGACATTCGTGCAAAGACTGTAGCAAGCTGTAAGTTCAGGAATAAATGCAAAATTGCTATTAGATCATTTAACTTCAAGTTTACTTATTGATCGATTATTGAATCGATTTTTATTGATACTGTAATAGAGACTTAAATGTTGGTTCCTCAGTTGTCTGTCTTTAAAAGATATCAATCATACTGAATACATCATGGTAATGTTTTATTCCATTTGGAGTGTAAATCACTTTCAGTGTAATATACAGCAGAAACCCGCATCTCAGACATTCTGCAAAACATCTTGTGTTTCACAGAAGAAAGAAATTAACATAAAATGCAGACTTGTAATCGACAAACCATTGTACATTTTGTCACAAAGTGGTACAGTGAGGAGAGTGAAGAGAGGATCTAATCGCAAGTAGTGCTTTATTAACAAAAACAAAACTCTGAAACACAGAAACACAGCAAGAACAGCTTATCTAAAAAAAAAGGTCAAGACTATATTGGACCGAAGAGAACTGAAACATATGGCTATTAATATTCTGAAGGGAACTAAACAAGAAACAAACATATCTACTGGAAATACTCACAGGAAGTGAGAACCGAAACAATGGAAACCAAAGTTCAAGAAGACTTCATCTTAAGAGTCTTTTGGAAAATATGGTTTAATATGTGATATTTGGAAGACCAAGGCAGAACTGAAGAAGGAGGAGACCAAGGTGACACCAAAGGTTTGAAGGATCAAATTAGAGCCAGTGCCAGGGAACCAGGGAGTCATCCATGTTGAGTGGAACCAGTGGTAGAGGAAGGGCCAAGGAACTGGATAGATACATTGTGGCAAATTAAACAGCAGTAAACATATACACATCTTACTATAAAGGGAGCTTGTTATGGAAATAATAGTGTATATTAGTTTTCTCTAGTATGTTTTGGTATTTTGTTTCTTTACACCATGGCCTAACATTTCCTCCCTTGTTGTTGATATGCTTTCAAAAAATATATATTATCCCGTCTTTTTTTAAAGAGGAGAAAGGGCAATGATGGAGCTGGAAGATCGGAGGAGAACCAAGGTGGAGCCTGGGGATCAGAAGTCTGGAGTGGAGTTGGTAAGACCAAAAGATGGACGACCCTCGTGCAGCCAAAGAGGTAAAGGGCCAAGGTGCAGCTGAAGGCCCATTAGTCCATGGTGAAACCATGGTGAGACTGGAAGGATTGGGTGATTATGGTAGAACTGAAATGATGAAGGACTACAGTGGAGCCAAGGGATCATAGGGCCCAGTCAGGGAATCAGAGGGTAAAAATTTGCAGGCTTGGGCCACAACTCAAAATACCACAGTGGATATGGTGGACCAGGAGACCGTGGTTGCACCAGTGAATCTGGAGGATGAGGGAGAGCCACTGGTGTTACGGGAAGTATACCAGACACGGAGGATGTGAAATAACACTGTGATGTTTATTTGAATTCCACAGTCGGGTAAGCAGGGAAGAATGGTGAGTACGTATCTTGAAGTATATTGAAAGTTAAAGGATATACTGATGATGGTTTTCTTGCCAGGAACTCGTGGATGACGTGGTAACTGCGTAGTGTAGGTGTGAGTCCACTTCGTGTAAGTGAGATCGGACACTTGACTGAGGTGAGGTGTGTGCTTAAGTAGCGTGTGGTGATGAGGATCTGATGACGTGCAGGTGTGCTTGATTAAGGCTCAGGTGAAATCAGGTGCGGGCGTGCGTTGTGAATGGTGGAGGACAGACAGATCCGTGACAACTGGAGCAGGACGAAGAAGTCAGGGAACTCCTGGTGGAGTCAGTGGAGGAAGACGGGCTATGGACCTAGTTGGGATTCATCCATGTCAAGTGGAAACAGTAGAAGAGGAAGGGCCAGGGAACTGGACATAATCAGGGAGTCATCCATGTTGACTGGAACAGGTGGAAGAGGAAGGTCCAGGAAATTACAGTGAGGTAAGGATCTAATCATAAGCGGTGCTGTATTAACTAAAACTCTGGAAAACAGGAATCCCCAGCAAAAACCACAGCATAACAGCTGTGAAAAAACATCAAGACAATACTGGACTAAAGCAAACTGAAACATAGGGCTATTAATATACGGAATGGTGAGAACTAAACAAGAAACAGGTGTGCACAATTGGTAACTACAGAAGCACTGGAAACTAGAAACTCAGCCACTGGAAATATACACAATAAGATGAAATGAAACATTGGGAAACACAAACACAGATAAATGTGACACATTTTTAGATGAACTGCATGTTTAATCTAAAGTGAAAAGAACCAAATAATTTCTCTGTGAAACACGAAGAGGAAAAAACACCTAAATACCATGGAAGTAATTAAACAGCAGTAAATATTTACACATCTTACTATAAAAGGAGTTTAGTATGGAAATGCTAGTGTATATTTGTTTTCTCTAGTATATATTTGTTTTGCTATTTTGTACTTCTTTACACCCTGGCCTAACTTTTCCTTCCTTGTTGTTGGCATGCTTTCAAAATATCCACTTTTTTTAAAAAGAAAAGAGAGAAGGGAGTGATCTTGTAAATTATAGCCTTGCCATCGTATTTTTAATGGCACGTCCACAATCTGGAAAATACATGAATATGTTGCTTCTGACATATTGCACCACATGAATGTTTGAGCCGAGCAGCTTCCTGGACCTTATGAAGCCTGTGAGTCAGTGCCACTCCTCCTCAACTGTGCAATTTGCATTTGATGATAAAAACCACAGCCCACAAGACTGGTTGTCCCTTGGAAATGCTTGCAAAACCACATTCTGACTTAGTGCAGCATTTAGTTCCCTAATTACAGTCTTGCCATGGCCAGATACGACTCAAGAACGGCAGCTGAATTTGGTATGGAAACATTGTGAGTTGTGCACTCGTGGGCCAGAAGTGGCCTCTCCCTCCACTTTTCCCCTGTAATTGAAAAACAAAAAAGTGTTTTTATCTATTATATAAGATATTTTAATATACAGTATGTTTTCTTGTTGAACACTGTCAACACAGCATTTTCATCTAAAGCTTAAAAACTGGTTACATAAAGTGCCGAGTGGACACTAGGAGTTTTGCAATACCTTAATGGATATGTACACCGTGTCATTCATTTGTAACTGCCCAGACAGGGGGTGGATGTTTGTATGTAACGGAGGCCGAATGGTTATCTGTGTGCCACCAGCACAATCGTTTGCGCACATCTGTTATCCTGTATGTGGGCTCATTATAGTGATCTTAATGCAATGACAGAATAACCCCATCTAGATTATGGATTAGAAGAGATGTTTTTAATTCTCTTAAGTGCTATCTATTTTTGGATACTACAGATGTTACGCTCTTAACTAAGATGCTAATAATTTGTTAACATATACTGTTTGAGGGACTTTTATGGATGCACGTGCACACACACACACAAACATTTAGCATGGCTTACATATTTGCACAGATGATTTTAATTTCTTTGCATGTTACAATGTCTCCAAGCATGTCTGCCCAGTATATCAGTATAAACATATCTGAATTCTGTAACATTCTCATTGCTTTTTTTGTAATGTTGACATGTAAAGCAATTCCGTAGCTGGATGCTCTGATAATTATGACACGTAGTCTGCAATTGCACCAATTTTAGTTGTACCAAATAAAACAAAGTAAAGGTGTCTTGATGTCAAGAACAACAGTTTTCCCATTCAATATTATTTTCTGAATTGTGGCGTCTTGCTTTCTACAGCTAGTAAAACAGATGCTTTCTGTCTATGCATCACTTTACAAGTTAAGAAGAGTTGAGCAGGTGAGCATTGAGCAAGACTTCAGAGCATTTATTCTGAACTTGCATTGTATCTTACAGGTGCATTGTAATGGATTCATTGGATTTTCAAAGGTCCGAGGCAGGGGAGTGAACAGACAAATTAAAGGATTTTATTAAAGTAAATATGACTAAGGATAAGTCTGAAAGACCTACAAAGAGAGATATCCTGCAATAAATAGCATAAATTAATGATGATAAGTATGGAGAGAGAAAAAAAGAGACCACCAAAAGGTCTGTAGCTTCAGCCAAAGTCTCAGTCTATGCAATGTGACATTCAAATGGTAATACACACAGTAGTGGAAAGGTACAATGTATGAGCAGGATTTAATGAAATATTGCAAGCAAAACAATTATTTGGAATATTTTATAATGCATCAGTTAATTACTCACAATAAGACCAGATACTGTATCAGCCTAGAGGCTAGTGCTCTTAGCACAAGTTAGCATCTTCATTATCACATGCTAAGATGTTACTAGTTTTTGCAACCACCTTCATAAATGCCCTGACAAACAATTCAAGACCAGAAGGCATGTTTTACAGTGCTTCTCATTTGGAAATGAGTGCTAATGTAATTAGCTATAATATAAACGTAGCCCAAGACCAAAACATGTCCTCTAATAAAGCTCACTTCTGTACACTACTGTAGGCTTTTAATGTCACTTGAAGGTCCCTAGATGCAAACATATCTAAAATGCGGTATGAAATTACACCAAGGCTTTGCTGTCACATCCTTTTAGTTGCACCTCTGGCATTCTAACAAATAGCCAGTGCCAAATGACATGAAGACTGAAAGTGCCACACAGCAAATAGTAGGAAACACCGCCTGATATCATTATGCAGAAGGAGAATGTCAAGCAAGCGTCGACCCAATTCATGCTGTTATCAAGGGATCTCCGCTGCCCTTTGGACGCTCTATGGCTGCTGTCAGACTACTCGTGAGTGTCAGAACTAAATGTGGCTGCTTCCTAACAGCGTGCTCGTGGAAAGCTTTTCAGTGTAAAATGTGATAAGATGGGTTCTGAAGAGTGACTCTTTGCCACAGCTTGTCTATAGACAGATACGACGACACCTTGGTAGATGTTATCCTGTTCACTGTGTAGTCTAAATGGGATGGAAAGCTCTGTGTGCAAATCATGAGATTATAACTCGAAGCTAGCATTTTAACCAATCTATTCTAATTCTAATTTTAAAAGGTATAATTGCAATCTCATTCAAGCTCACTTCCAATTTTCGACTCAAATCCTTTTTTTTAAGACTGTTAGATGATCTTTTAAATATGACCCCTGGCAAACACATTTGAAGAGATGATGCTCCTTAACTGGCCCATAAGTATAACACCCTACTCTGGAATGATCATCATAACATAACTCATTTCATTAGTTCAAACTAATACTTATTATGATTATATATAAAGTATAATATATGAAAATTAAAGAACTTTAGATTTCCAGTTATGCACATATGCAGTACCTTCAACATCAGAAAGATTTCCTTCAATCTATATCATTCTTAAGAGCAAGTTTCATAATATTTGCCACCTATTATCTCTGTGTAATTTAGTGCACTTCAAAAAGAGTTTAGTTTCAAAGGTCAACTAGTCTGTGTGATGATGAATGTTAAAAGAGATAAACTGATGTAAATTATGAAAATGAATTAATTCTGACCAGACTAGTCACAGAGAACATTGTGCATTGTAAAATAAATAAATAATGGCCCATATTGAAATTGATTTAGTGTGCAGTGATATTTTTTTGTCACAATACGAAAACACACACAGAGATATGTCTGTATGTGTCACAGATGCGATGTGAACGTAGTCAATACAGAATATTGCGAATTAATGTTCATTGCAATAATTGTTAAGTTATGTTGCGAGTCGAAAAAAGTGCACTTAAAACAAAACCTAATTGGATAATAATGCATCCAAAAATGAAAATCCTGTCATCATTTACTGTATGATTTTCTCTCTTGTGTTGAACACAAAAGAAGATATTTTTACTTCCCTTTAATTCCAGAGTATGCAGAAAAAGTAAATGGCTACCAGCAGCTGTTAGTTACCCACATTATTTGTTTGTGTTCAACAGAAGATAGAAACTCTTATAGGTTTGGAGCAAGTGGAGGGCGAGTAAACGATGACAGGATTTGTATTTTCCGGGTGAGCTGTCCCTTTAAGAAAACAGCAGTGCCAAGCTGACTCTGTTTTCAGCTGGTCTTTTTACAAGTGCTGCAACACTGTTCAAAGGTGCAGCCTGCTGTGAACTGGCAGAGGTCAGAAGAAGCAAGGAGATGTTCTGCGTAAGTGTCTGATTGGAGCCGAGGAACGTGAGTGGAAGGACAGAGAGAGAGAGCACTCAGAGGTGAATAGTGGGCATCCCAGTGGGAGATAATCAGAGACTGCTTAATTATCAGGAGGTGTCTCTCATCTTTTTCAAAACATCCCACCCCTTTGATTAGCCAGTTAAATGGCCTATTGTAAGCGGACCTTGATGCAAGGTCAAAGGTATTTCTGTGTAGTTCTCAGACATCCAGTCAATTTTGTTTTTTTCTACCATTTACAGAGGAAGCATGAAACATTTTTCTGAAAACAAGACTTAAATAAAACATTTTTTTTTACAAATTAGAAAAATACTCCCTCAAGCACTTTTGAGTTAAGATGAGCTTCCCTTCTTTTACTACTGCCTACTAGCTTATTATTTAAGCAGAATTTCTGATTTGCATAAGTCATTTTTGCTTATGTCATTACTCCAGGATTACAACTTAATAGTCTAGTAATATATTTTGTCTAAATTTACTAATACGGGTGAGTTTCAAGGACAATGATGTAGTGGGAGTTAAAGTTTCATGGTCAAATGATAAATGTTGGCATCAGTGGAATGTAAAATGTAATTAGTTAAATAATTGTTTTGTTTTCAGTATTTCAGTATCTCATTAAGGTGCCTATTGTTTAATGCACATTGCTAATGAAGTGCCCTGTCAAAACATTACAGGCCTTTCCACCGGTAAACAATGCAATGTGTGGAGTGATGTCAAACAGCTTTGAAAATCCTCAGCCATTAACCTAAAGCAAGTCACGCAGTGATGCATCATAAATCAATTTTATGTTTAGACAAATTGTTAATTAAAGCGAGAAAAGATGATAATCTGTTGTTAGATTCTGTGAAATTTCACTTTATTCTGTCTGTACAACAAAGTACAGGATTAACTAATTACTATTCACCCTGAGATATTTGTAGATATTCTTAAAGTTTTTGTATTTTCTTAGGATACCAGGACACACACACACACACACACACACACAACACACACACACACACACAACACACACACACACACACACACACACACACACACACACACACACAACACACACACACACACACACACACACACACACACACACACACACAACACATGTTGGTTTTTATGGTTTACGGGGACTTTCATAGGCGTAATGGTTTTTATAACTGTACAAACCGTATGTGCTATTGCCCTACACCTACCCTACACCTAAACTTAGCCCTCACAGGAGACGGTGCATTTCTATTTTCCCTCAAAAAAACTCACTCTGTATGATTTATAAGCGTTTTAAATTATGGGGACACTGAAAATGTCCTCATAAATCACCTTCTCCTTGTAATACCTATGTCATACCCATGTCATTATACAAATTTGTGTCCTCATAAACCACGTAAACATGCCCCCACCACACACACACACACACACACACACATATATATATATATATATATATATAAGCATAAACTAATTTTATTTCAACTAGTTCTTCAAATCATACCTTTGTATCATACATGCCCCAGGTCAACACAATATCTGCAAGACTAGATCAGCACAGATAAATATTGTGTGTTTTAATGGCAATTCATAATTCATTTCTAGATGAGGCAAAAGTCATTTAATAAAGTCTAAAGTCACTAAAGTCATCTCCAGTCATTGCAATCACATATACATCAACCTCAACAAGTATGAATTAAATACAATGAATGCTAAACAGTGTTTATTTTCTGAAATGACACAAAACTGAATAAAATCATTATAATATCAAATCAGTTTAACTTTGTTGAGGTGAAGGCATTCATTTATTCCATTAAATCGAGACGTGCTGAAATCGCGTTTGGTCTCATACTGTATCGCGTCCCTTGTCAGTGTCGTGGCTTGCTTGGCCATTTATTGTGAGTAACAGGAAATTGTGTTTAAGCGCCAGCAGAAGATAGAAGTGTAAATAATACTCTTTGAGAGAAGCAGCCTATCAGCGGAAGTTAAAAACAACTAGTAAGTGTATTTACTTGTCTCATTAGTGTTTAGCGCAGTTGTTGTTGTTGCTAGGAAACGCTTGTTTTGTTTATTGTGTGGAGACCGTGCTGAAATCGCGTTTGGTCCCGTACTGTA
Organism: Ptychobarbus kaznakovi; assembly: GCA_027422405.1. NCBI lineage: Eukaryota > Metazoa > Chordata > Actinopteri > Cypriniformes > Cyprinidae > Ptychobarbus > Ptychobarbus kaznakovi. Next base: position 21,209,658 of record CM049805.1, read on the forward strand.
TCGCGTCCCTTGTCAGTGTCGTGGCTTGCTTGGCCATTTATTGTGATTAACAGGAAATTGTGTTCAGCTGAATTGGATTAGTATTTTGTTAGATGGGTATAAAAAGCTTAGTTTACCGCAGCAGCGGTCGCGGCAGCCGTTGTGTGAAGCCCTCCTCGTGAGAAGACCGAAGAGTGTAAAGACCATCGACTCTACCGTGCGACTCCTCCGGACAGGGACACCGGCAAGGGATACAAGTATCGCTTTTTATTTATCCTCTTTCTTACTCCTTGTTTCACTTCTGTTTTAGTTTTTATAACTAATTCTTACTATGTGTAAGTTGTTGTTTGTTAGCATGTGTTTTTGACAGTGTTCTTTTTTTAGGATTACTGATAAACTACTGCCGTTTGATTTATCTATTTTAATTTTACATAAATTATGTATGATTTTCATATGTCTTTATAGGTATTTACTTTAGTTTTAATACATTGTATTTATTTTAGTAACGTTCTTCTTCAAAATACTGCATGGAAATGAAATACCATATATATATGGGTGTTTGGCTTAGTGTCACTGTTATTCATTTTTATACTCATACCTTTGGTTGTTTTAATATTTTGAAATGTTTTAGCTTTATTTGTTGTTTTCATTTAAATGTTAAGTTTGAAATGTTGTTGTATGCATTTGTCATTTTATTTAATTTCTCAATTTTCTTAAATGTGTATATATAGTATTTATAGACTTGTAACTTATAGTTTTAGTTACTTTTTCTTATTTGTAAGTCGCTTTGGATAAAAGCGTCTGCTAAATGACTAAAAAGTAAAAAAAGTAAAAGTAAATCATGGAACACACTGGTGTTCAAAATGTTGGGATCAATTAGATTGTTTATGTTTTTTAAAGAAGTGTCTAATGCTCATCAAGGCTGCATTTTTTTCAAATAAAAAATACAGAAAAAAACTGTAATATTGTGAAATATTATTACAATTTAAAATAATGTTTTTTCATTTTAATATGCTATAAAATATAAAAAAATTATTAAAAAAATAAATATATTCTAACGGTATAAGTCTTTATTACTTTGTTGTCAATTTAACACATCCTTGCTGGAAAAAAAAGTATATCTTTAAAAATAATTACTTTTTTGGTTCCCAAAAATATTAAGCAGCAAAACTCTGGTAACTTGTATATGTCTCTGACCTGACCTGACCTCAAAGTAACATTAAAATACATTGCTTCCATAATACAGCATGTTTCAGAGTGAGAGAAAATCTTGGGTGGGACTTTGGTTTGTCCATCAGGAATTGATTGGATCATGAAAAACCGTTTGCTGCAAACTAAGATGGAGCCAAATAGTAGGAGGCACTGTAAAATGAGAGGGATCTCTTACTTTGTTTGTCTTTGACTTCATGAGGAAAAGCAGATTGTGTGTGTCAGTGAGAAGCCGTGCGGAGGAATGCAGGTTGTGGCACTGATAGTGCAGCATTTACAGCACATGGTCTCTGCATATATTAACCGGCAGTCACAAGGGCGCGGAGCCCTGGATAAATGAACCCCAGTGTTTTGCTACATCGTCAGCGGAGCTCGCACTCACTCTTACCTAAATCACAAACCTACACTCACAGCAGCGCAAACCCAGCCAGAACACATTGGGGCTACGATAACTATATATAATCTCCCAGAGAAAGTATAGGTGTGCTATCACCCTGCATTACAAAACCCACTGCACAGGTCTACCTTCCCTGGGAAAGAATAGGCCTCCTACATTACACAACTTGCCACTTACCTCAAACACAAAAGCTAGAAAGAAGCACGGGTAAATAACCCGAGAGCTAATCTGTGCTAGTGTCGAGCCAAGAGCATTATATAGCATGCTGCCCAGTGATTGCATTGAGGCCTTCCTGCTATCTGAATATTGAATCACTTATTTTTCCCGAGCTGTATTGAGTCTCCTGGCTGGAAATTCTAGAGCAGTGAACTGCAAACTCCCATAAGCCCCTGAGGTTTGCAATGAAACTAATAAAGGTCCTTTTAAGAATCCCCACCCAGGCCCTCTGCGCCCCCTTCACACACACCTCTGCCGAGAGTTTGGTGCCGCCTGGTGAAGAGGCTGTATACCTCCAGCACCTCAGATCCAGGATGCCTGATAGGACTCAAATTCTTCCTGCCACTAGCGTAGGGAAAAAAGGTGGAGAAGCAAAGGTTCATGACTGCGAATTTTCACATGGTAACACTACTCTGTCAACCTGGGAGTTGTGGAATGCAGAGCTGCCTGGAATCCAGGGGCCGGGACATTGATAGGCAAACGCAGGAAAGAAGACAACATTCACAGGGAACTGAGTCAAAGTATGCCATTCTGTCTGAACTATCATCTGCATGATCTACTGAATGGTGTAGAGATAACTACATCAGTGTTTTAGCAGCTTGTGGCTGTGAACAAGAAACATGGGTACCAACAGATTTACCCGCTTGGTGCTGTTTAGCATTCCTGAAATATATAATACTGACTTTTCTTAAGTAAGTCTCATTCGTGCGGCTGTGTGCTGTTTATGCTTTTTAAGTTGCTGGTTTTGAATTGCGCTATTATGCCCAGGGCCTAAAATTAACACTCGCCACGTGCCAAATGTGTGTGAAATCAGTGTTGGTGATTATATGAAACAGTGTCACTCATCAGTTGGCTGCTATCATTTTTATTAATTCTAACAATGACTGGGAACATGATATGGTTTAGCGTGATTATCAGAATGCAAAGACTGGGTTGTAATTATATAAATATGTAATCTGTTGCACTGCGCTGTGATTTGTTCCCACGAGCAGCTCATGATAGTGTTTTCAGTGTCTCGTTCGCAGTAAATGCTGCTCCACATGAACTTCATCTGTGATTGTCAGAATGCCCCGTATTCTGTCACTGTCATCGTTTATTTCTGACCTGTTGTGTATTAATTATCGTTATGTCTTATACCTAGTGTCATTAATCTATTTGTTTAGCATTTGTCCCTTTAAAGTCCTCATTCTCCCTTGTCTTTGTCTTGGAAACGTTATTTTGGTTTATGTGGCATGCAATTAAAAGCCAATTCTCCTACTCCTTCGATCTTCTTTACCCCCAAGTAACAGTTGGCTGTGTGTTTGAGTCGCTTATAACATGCATTTGAAAATAAAAACAAGCGCCAACATCTTCCCAAGTTTGGAATGAGAAGGGTTTATAAATCAACTGAATGAAAGAATTTCAATTGAGACGTTTTCCTGTGGTTTTCTGCCAAAATAAAAAGCTTTTAATGTGGTTTAATGTTTGAAAGCAAAGAAAAAACAACCATAAATATTTGTATTGTAATTGTACTGCTGTTATAAAACAAATATTTATACCATTGCTAATAATAATATAAATAAATACAAAAATATTATTATGAAATACTTTATAATTTACTTCAACAGAATTGTTGAAATATTCTTTACTGATTTGTTTAATTGTATAATTTGAGTAATAATAATACAAATTTGAATTAGATGTTTCCAGTTGTTCTACTGTTTTTTGGGCATTTTTATAACACAAATTTGTATAATGAATATGGTAGCAAATATATATATATATATATATATATATTAGTTAATATACCAGTAATTTCTTCAATCTAAGGAGAAGGTGATATATAACATTTTCAGTGTCCCCATTTGTATTAGTTCAATTTAAGTCAAGTCACTTTTATTTATATAGCGCCTTTAACAATAAATTTGTAACAAAGCACTGCACAGTATCAAAATAGGCAAGTGTCAATAATGAAATGATTAGTTTTAACACTCAATTTTCAGCTGAATGCATTTCATTATAGAATTTAGTGATGGCATTGTCCAGCCTCGTTCAGTTTAAATAATATTTGTGCAATCAAGTCGAAAATGAAATATTGTCATCTCCCTGTGAAGATTCCCAACTAAGCAAGCCAGAGGCGACAGCGGCAAGGAACGAAAACTCCATCGGTGACAGAATGGAGAAAAAACTTGGGAGAAGCCAGGCTTAGTCGGGGGCAGTTCCCCTCTGGCCAGACGAACCAGTGTTTGTTCAACTGCAGCAAAGTCAGTGAAAGCAGTCCACTGTTCCATTGTCTTTACCGATGGATGCAATTAGCACATGACGAGTTCCTCATGGAGATCTGTCTCGGGGGCTCATCTATGTACAGTCCTAGACTAAAAACCATTACGCCTGGAAAGTCCCCGTAAACCATAAAAACCAACGTGAGGTTGTCTTTAGGTGTGTCCTCCATTTATGCAGACTGTGTTAAGTGTATAATCGTGTGTGTGTGGCCTCTATTAAAAGTATTATTTTCAAACAACTCAAGCTCAGCTGGAACAGCATCCAAAGTGTGTGTGTGTGTGTGTGTGTGTGTGTGTGTGTGTGTGTGTGTGTGTGTGTGTGTGTGTGTGTGTGTGTGTGTGTGTGTGTGTGTGTGTGTGTGTGTGTGTGTGTGTGTGTGTGTGTGTGTGTGTGTGTGTGTGTGTGCTGTGTGTGCACATATACCTTTAAGCATCTGATAAAATGCAATTACAATATTATAAATTCAGGTGTCAGGTGGGAAAACTGACAAATAAAATGTGTGAGATATTACACCAAGCAGCAAAGTGATGGCTAGAATTCTCTAAGGTTTATCAACGCATCTTGACATGTTTCCCTAGTATCTAAAATGACTATCCTCTTCACACAATCCTTCTGGACATATCCTTAGAAGCCTGGCATCTGCCCACATATGGCACACATCCCATCTCAAACAGACACAGAAAAAAGACCAGATTCCTTTTAATAGCAGGTCTATGCAAAAGCATTGCAGAAGCCAGCTGCCTCCTACTTTCTGAGATAATGATCCTTGTGTCTTGGCTGTGTGTAATTTTTTTGTGGTTTTTCAAACTTGGTTCAATTGCATGGCCTGAAACTGAGGTCAATTGCACCATCCTCCTCCTGCCCCAACAGATCTCTTTTCACATTGTACTTCTGGGTAGGAACCATGGTGTGTTTGCATCATCAACATGAGTAGCACTGTGAAAACTAACGGCAGCTGTTTGCCGCTGCAGCAATGTAATGAGGCAGGAGGCCAGTTTAGCTGTGTTATTGAAGTATTTGTAGTAGAGCTGTCAGACTATTCCAAAATCTTGTCTAATTAATTACATGATGTGCCGATTAATTAATCAAATCAATCACAAATTACAGTAGTTGCACATCAATTTAGGCTGAAGAGTCATTATTATCATTATGATGTTTAAATTAGAAAAACAATGAATAGACATTACAACAAAAAAATACCTTGACTTGACAAATTAACTTTTTGATTCAACAAAACATGTATTACACATAAATTCTTAAGGCAACAATGTGGACATAACATTGTTTTCAGAAACTGCATCTTAAGCGCAAAGTATACTTCGGTTTTAATGCACTAAAGCAGGGGTTCTCAAAGTCTGCATTCAAGGGTCCAAATCTGAATTTTTCATCAGTGTCAAAGGTTCGGACCGGAACAATTGGTTATTACAAAACTTGTTTTTAATAAACATTCAGTAGCCTACATAACATGCATAACAAATAAACATAATTTTTTGAAGTGCCCTTTGCCTTCAAAATACATTAATAACAAGAGCAAAAGTGGCAAAACAATTAATTTAAGTGTCTGCAATAGAGGTCAACCGACAAGGGTTTTTCTCTGGCCAATGCCGATATTTAGAAATCAGGGCAGCCGATATTAGATGCTGATTTTTTTGGCTGATTTTCTTTTTTTCCCTTCATCTCATAAAAGAGAGTTTGAGTAAATGTTTATTGCAGGGCACAAGATAATAGTAGTAGTAGCCTAATTCATAGTAATAATACATGGCTCAAAACTTAAGCACCTTCTCAAAACAGTTCTGAAGCTTTTTGTTTATGTTTGCAGACAGACACCAGTGTTTCCACAGACGTGCACATGCACATTAATTCTCTGCCAGCAGGAGTGTAGTGAGAGATATAGCGGTTTCCCGGTAAAGGCTGTAATCAAAGTAATGCGCTCAAACGCTACTTTTATCAGGCATTACAGGAAAAACGAAAATAAAATGACATCGAAGCTTTTCTGAAAATGCTCGGTTCTTTTCAAAAATACATTCATGTAAAAACACCAGCGCTGCATTTCAATGTTGAAACGTGCCGTGCACAGTTTATTTAACCAAGTATAATCCTTTTGGAAAATCTATTTGTGGCGGTCAGTTTTGATATTGTGACGGGCGCCACAAATAAATCAATGAATGGGAAACACTGGACACTGCTATAAGTCAAATGGCCATAATCTAAGTGATAATAATAATAATAATAAACTCATATTTGCAGTGAAATGCCACCTGATTATCAAACGTCAAACTCACTGGATGTCATGGCAACAAATGTCATGAAGGAAAAGTTTCATCGCCTGCGCTTTCATTTCGGACCATCTCCAAACAGACATTTAAAAACTAAACAAACGATTTACAAGTTTAACATGCGTTTATCAAAGTAGGAAATATAATTAGTGCTCTTGAAATACGAAATGGAGGCGGGTCCGGATTGAATTCGCTCCGGGTCCGGATGCGGACCGGAGTCCAGACTTTGAGAGGCACTGCACTAGAGTCTGTGTACAATAGTACGCGCACCATCTGATTTTTGTAACAGGTCGCACATATGCATTGACTTGGTTTTGCACTAATCAGTTGATCCACAAGGTGGCAACATTTGCCGGGGCCTTGTTATAACAGGATAACACAAAACTAAAGGGACGGAAAAACAACAAAACAGCAGAGACTGCAACAACAACAGACAGCTGCATTGACAAGTGCTTGTGTGAGAGGGTGAAGATATAGCAGCAACTTTAGTTCAAAATAGTACAAAGCCACTTTTATCACAAAGGTCATAACTTCAGGAGAAAAATAGCCCAGACACAAAGATGAAGTTTCTATAGCACATGTATTCACCTGCATTCGCATACACCTTAAATGGACTATACTTTGAAAGTCTACATGTACAATTGTGCACGTACCGTATGATAGCATATGCGTAAAAAAACAAACTTGGGCCTTTAAGGGGTGTTTAGGAATATTTACAAAGACTATTCAGAGGTGGCATGAATGCATTTATAATGCAATTCGATTTGCATATACAATGTAATAAAAAGTAATTCAGTCATTCACTGCACCTACTTGTTTAAATGGCTGGTTCAATCAGAAATGAACCAAGTGACTGTCTTTATGAATAACTGACTCACTCAATTCATTCAGTATTAAAACACCAGTGTTAGTGGCTTGGAAAGGCACAATGCTTCTGCTTTCACTGGCAATAAGCTGGCAAAAGTGAGCAAAAACAGACAATATAGTGACTAAAATGTAGCACAATATTAACGCTAAATGTTTATTGAACTTTGAGATTGTGCAGATATTCAGGATAAAACCACTCGTGCTCGTGTGATATTGCTAAACTATATCATATGATATTAATATGGAGCATTAAAATAAAAGCAGTTCACTTCTGTATGCCAAAATTGATTTTGCTCATATACTTTAACTATAGATGAACACAAGCAAACCGTATCCTAACTCACCTTTTAAAGCAGATCGCTGGTGGACACCCAAGATCAGAAAAAGTATTTCATACAAACTGACATCGAATGGACTTGGATCCACACTAATGAGTGAAAGTGCCTGAGAAAACATTCAGCTAAGTTATCAGTCTACTATAATTTCCCTAAATATCTTTGATATGTTTTCATTATTTACGACAACTGGATGCCCCAAAAAATCCTCAGTAGACAGCAAGGAGACGTGAGTATATAATGCATAAAAGAAATGCATGAGTCCCTTTACTCACGGCTCGGCACATCATGGACTCCGTCCAAAAATCTGACAGGCAAAATGCTTCTTAGTGAAATATTTGTGCTAGCTGTGTCACATATTTAGTTTGCTGTAAAACTGGCATTGAGTTACTCACACTCCAACATTCTTTGAGTGGAAAAGGTGGGAGGAAAATCCTCGCAAAGGTCAAGAGAAGTCAAGTAAACAACATTTCCCTGAGTCAAATACTGCCATCGTATTGCCTTGACACGCCAATGAAACTGAGGCCTTAACTATTAACACGAGCCTTATGAGCTTTGAGTCATGAACTGCTGCCAATACATGCTGTACGTCAGTCCAGAGACCGGCTGCACAATTTGGAATATTTCTCTAATTGTCTTTATCATCCAGAAAGAAAGATAGCGCTTTCAATTGAGGTATATTTCTTTCCAGTGACTTTTATCCATTTGCAATACGTATTTAGCTCTCCTAGAGGAATGTTGACTCTTTAGTGGGTGTAAGCTTTATGCACACAGATATTAGTCTGTTTGTTGTGTTCTTAGTTTTAATGTGTAGAAGGCACTAAGGCAGAGAGGATGGCAACCTTCAAAACTCGCTTTCCACACAAGGGTAGCATTAACATGAAGTGACCCCCAATCATACAGTGCTTTCTTTGCCCTGATGCATATCCATTCACATACCTGTATACTGTTTGGTGAAAGCTGTTTGTGACACAACAATAAAAACATGTAAGGTAAACATGAATGCTTGGTTGAAAGGTCAACATTTCCGAATCATGTTTGGATGAGATGAGCACAATGCCTAGTTCAATCTGGAAATGCTTTGGATTATGTAAATAATGTATAGGAAAAATCTTTAAAAACACTGTTATAACTATGAACTTGAAATTATGAAAATGAGTTTAAACAGCACCACTTTCAACTAAAAACTGAAAAAACATTTGATGTGTTTGGTCTGCTCATTTACACAGCATCGCCATTTTTGGGGACTGAAAATGCAAGCTCTTTTTTTTGAAAATGATACCATTATCACTTCAGTGTAAACTACAACATCGGCAGTTTGTGAAAACGGTGATATGATGCACATGCATATTACGTGTCTATAGGTATACTGTATGTATGTTTCTTTACAAAGTGGCATCGCCAAATACTGGCCTGGCACGCATGTTTCAGCGTTTTAGTCTATTTTGCGAATCTGTGTGAATGGGGAACGTTTTCACAATGTTGTCATCTATACGCAAAACTTTTCAAAAACGTTTCAGTTTTTAGTACAATTGTTGTTGTGTAAACATACCCTAAGTTCTGAATCTCTGATTACTACAGCCAATCACGTAGATGGATTATTGCAGGCAAGAGACATAGTGAAATTATATCACAATATAACTGATCCCATCTCTATTGACTATTGTATTGATATATTTTATTACATTATTTCAATATCTTTTTTAATAGGCTGGTGGGGTTCATTTTTGTTTTGATACACAAAAAGTAAGCAAACTTTGAGGATGACAGGTTCTGATCTTTCAATCGTTAATAGATTACGAATCAAGAGTGAAAACATTCACATTTTTGTGACAGTGTCCAATTATGAAATATAAATTATCACTGTGCCACAAATTATTCTAGCCAACCAAGTTCCCTGATGTAGAACTCTAAATAATTTAGGTTTTGTGAGAATGTTTAAAACGCAGACAAGGAAGAGTTAATGAACCATGGTAAAGACATTTCATATTTATAATGATGGATTGTCATTTTACTCTAAATTTAATTTACTTTAATTGTGACCACAAAACCAGTCATAAGTGTCAATTTTTTGAAATTGCGATTTCTACATCATCTGAAAGCTGAATAAATAATCTTTCCATTGATGTATGGTTTGTTATGATAGGACTGATATGATATTTGGCTAAGATACTAAAAAAAAATCTAAATATTGAGAAAATCATCTTTAAAGTTGTCCAAGTTAAGTTCTTAGCTATGCATATTACTGATCAAAAAATAATTTTGGATATATTTACGGTAGGAAGTTCACTAAATATCTTAATGGAACATGATCTTTACTTAATACCCTAATGATTTTTGGCATTCAATTTTTTTTATAATTTTGACCTATTGATATGAGGTATTGTTGGCTATTGCTACAGATATACCCCAGCGACTGAAGGTTTTGTGGTCCAGGGTCACAAATCTGAATTTTAGCATCCATGTATGAATAGCAAAGACTGTTAAGAGTAACTCACAACACCCTAATTTGCTTCCATCTAACACCTGAGGTTTGCAGTCAATGCACATGCACATCTCTGGTTAATGACCAAACAAGCATGAGCAAGTAATTAGCAGAAGAGGAGAAATTATAACATGTCCTGAAGCTGCTACAGCAAGAACTATTCTGTCCTATCCCAGTTTAACATGTAGCATCCATTATAAATGAGCCATTGCTAGGCTGATTTCCTGAAGAGTGTACGTTATGTGATTTTGTGGTGCTTTCAAAACATTGCTCAGTTTGTTTGACCGCTCCGGCCAGTCCAGCACTGCACATAGGCTCAACCAATGGTGTGAGTTTTGTCTGTTTGTCTGACCAATGGAGGATTGTGGGAGTTCTCAGGAGACCACTACACAGACTAACAGTACCAGGATTTAACTGGACATGCCTACAGGGACACCATTTTGAGCCTAATGTGCAATTAAAGCCACATATTATGGACACACTGGTTTCTCCCATCAACTGCTCGCATTGCAAGGTTACAAGGCATGCATTCAGAAAAAAAGTCTGATTGCAATCATGACGGTTTGTACCTAGTAATAGACGCTCAAATGCAAGGGCCAATCAGTGAATTCTTCCTGAAGGTCAAAGCCGTCATAGTAACTGTGAAAACACTGCTGATAAAGTAAAGCGATTTGCACTGTCAATTTACAGTCCTAAATCCAGCTGAAGCACATTCAGATTACTTTAAGAACAGATCAGACTCCAATGTTTGTATGGTGTGAAGATCTGGGGAAGAAATATGGGGGGGGGGGGGGGGGGTTGAAAGCGGATCAATTTGTTCACTGTCTTTTTGTGTAGCCTCGATGATTCATGTGCCATATGTCTGGAAATGATAGCAATGGTTTCATGAGGGAAAAAACTGAAACATTGTTCTGCATACTGTATAAGATGCTTATGAGTAAGAAGACTACAGAAGAAACATAAAAACAAAGTGCAACATCTTCTGTTGCTGTAAAATAATTTTGAAGCCACATTAGGCAGCACAGTGGCTGCAACAATAATTCAATTCAAAGATAATGTATTCATTCATATAGTGTTCATGTAAAGGTGCAGATCTCAGCAAAAACATATATTAGACATGCATGAGTAACACTCAATTATTTTAAAGAGCCTACAGTATGTAAACACACAAGTGCATACAGTAGATGTGCTCTGTGAAATGGAGAAATCATTAGAATATTTATGTCACAATAAATATAATATTTTATAATTTTTTCTGTTTTGTTAAATGAGGGTTCAAAACAACACTACATCATGACTTATACTTTTCATTTGTAAAATAAGCAAATTTACTTAGCAATTTACTTAATTGCGACTGCTGATGTATCCAAGAATATGCTGAAGTTTTGCATTTTTCCTTGTTGCATTTATCTCAAAACCCTCTTTTGAAGAAGAAAGTACAAATAAATCAATCGTTTGTTCAATGGACTTCTAAAAACTTAATCAAAAAATGAGAAATACTTCTTTGGGTAATAACAACAAACTCTGCACATGTGCTTCAGTTTTAAAGGCAAACAGGACAGATTAAGAGTGTGTAGTGAGGCCAGTATCTGCATCTGTTGCAATGCCAAAATGTGTCCAAATTATGTAAAAAGTCATTTTTTTAAATCTTTTTTTAAAAGTTAATGCTAAGCTCAACATTTACTAATACTGTACATTAAAATCAAAAAATTGTATTTGTTTACATTAGTTAATGTGCTGTGAAATAACAAAAACATTTTACAGAGGTTGATAAATGCTGTAAAAATATATTGTTCACTTAGTTCATATTAGTTAATGCATTAACCAATGTTAGACCGTATTGTAAAGTGTTACCACCCATGTACAACACACTGAAGTTTAATTCATACATATAACAAAATGCATTTGTGCCAGTAGTCGAACAGCTGGCTGGTTTATCATCAGATTATCAGACTTGATGACACAGTACTGTACAACCACTGACCACCAATGACTGAGAACTGACATCCTAATATGTTCAATTTAATTATTGATACTTTTGCCTACACATTTCAATGCTTTTAGCTCTTCTTCAGAGCAGCGCTTATAGGAAATCAGCATGCAGTGCATCTGTTTGCTGTAGCTACTCCACACACTTGCTGCAAATCAGAAACGGCATGAGTTTACACTCATTCACTTTACACACACACTATGCCATAGTACTTTTAGTTCTTTATCAGGCGTATCTGTTATTCAGCAAGAACAAAAGTGACTGCATTTTTTCTAATATTCTTTTGATTTTGCTATTTATTCTTCAGTCACATTCCTAGCATAGATGTATCTGCCAGCATGACTGATTGACTCATTTTAAGCAGTCAATAATAAATAATTAAGTTTAGCTACATCAGAAGAATCAAACATAGAATCTAATCTAAAGTTGATTATACAATGATTGTGGAATGATTATAATAAAAAGACAATGCATGTTGACACCTGAACCTATCCCACACCCGCTGCATAATTTCAGAGCAAATATTGATATATAACTCACACAAGGGTTGTACGGTAGCCCGGTATTATAATCATATAAACATATACGCATGCAGTGCCACAGTATCTTCAATATGGTAGTTCATTAAAGTTGGCATGCAATGAAAATCCACGCTATATATTTTTTAAATACATGTTATTGATCTTAATTTAAATGCTTCATTATGCAATTGTTGCATTGTTTATTTTTATTTTGACATGACAGACTTCTCTTTGGTGGCGACAATCAACAACTACAGTTTTTTCTTTTTCTGATCATTCATCACACTTCGATGTATGTCACAATATAGAAAAAGGTATCTGCTGCTACTTCCGTTTCATCACGACTTGCAGCTCAGACTCAGACCTTTATTCTTTGTGCACAGTGCTGCACAGTAATAAGACCATTCAAACCAGATATGAGATGAAAACTCAAACAGAATGAATCAACGCAGTAATCTCAAGATGTGTTTTTCGAAGATTTACTCTTTTTTTTTTTTACCTTGACAGAGAATATGTGATTCCATGTGGGTGAGAAATGCTGAAAAAAATACAGACAAACGGGCAAGACTTCCGTCTGGTCTTACCAAAAAAAAATTTCATTATGTATAGCTACTGACTTCTAAAGTATTGTTTTCTTTACTATGGAAGTCAATGGCTGTGTGTGTGTGTGTGTGTGTGTGTGTGTGTGTGTGTGTGTGTGTGTGTGTGTGTGTGTGTGTGTGTGTGTGTGTGTGTGTGTGTGTGTGTGTGTGTGTGTGTGTGTGTGTGTGTGTGTGTGTGTGTGTGTGTGTGTGTGTGTGTGTGTGTGTGTGTGTGTGTGTGTGTGTGTGTGTGTGTGTGTGTGTGTGTGTGTGTGTGTGTGTGTGGTTTATGAGGACACAAATTTGTATAATGACATAGGTATGACATAGGTATTACAAGGAGAAGGTGATTTATGAGGACATTTTCAGTGTCCCCATAATTCAAAATGCTTATAAATCATACAGAGTAAGTTTTTTTGGGGGAAAGTAGAAATGCACCGTCTCCTGTGAGGGCTAAGTTTAGGTGTAGGGTAGGTGTAGGGCAATAGCACATACAGTTTGTACAGTATAAAAACCATTACGCCTATGGAAAGTCCCCGTAAACCATAAAAACCAACATGTGTGTGTGTGTGTGTGTGTGTGTGTGTGTGTGTGTGTGTGTGTGTGTGTGTGTGTGTGTGTGTGTGTGTGTGTGTGTGTGTGTGTGTGTGTGTGTGTGTGTGTGTGTGTGTGTGTGTGTGTGTGTGTGTGTGTGTGTGTGTGTGTGTGTGTGTGTGTGTGTGTGTGTGTGATATTTTTTTTTTCCCTAAATAGCTTTACCATTACCTTATCGTTACTTTGAGATACGCAGCTACACAGACTTGCTTATGATTTATGAATTCTGTGTCTGGCTCCTGAAACACCCACATGTTCAATGATTGACTAGTGCCCAGATCTCACTTCCTGCGGTGAGTAAGACCTGTAACATGACCTTTTGTTATTGTCATTTTGGCTAAATGTGAAGCCTTGGTGATAGGTCACTATGTCTGTCTCAATGACAAGAGAATACAGTGTCCTTACTGTTATTCTGTGGACAAATATGCATGCAGCTGAGTAGCAAAGTGAGAACTTAGTCATACGCCAGGCATTAGTTCCTGAGAAGTTGCATTTCCTCTTTAATAAATGCAGGAACATAGTGTGTCACTTCGTCCAGACAGTATTTTCTGTAATAAGGTATGCTGGGTGACCCACTGAGAATTGTATTGTATCTGATTGTAACTGAGTGGTTCACCTTCAGAGTATCCACAACTAGATATTTACCCTTTAAAACTGGGCTGCATGAGCAGTCAAAATGGTGCGCTTGGATGATTTTATATGCCACACAAAGTGGGAAATCATGCAATAAAGGATTTTAACAAAATCCATAAAAAAAAACAGGGTTTATTGTCAGATATCAGAAGTTCTGGCCATTTGATCACTGTTACTGTTATTGAGGCTGATATTTAGAAATACTGTTTTATTTCAACTATGCTCTGAATACAGTTGTGCTAGAATGTTGTCTACAATCATTAATTTAATCAGTCAGTGAATTAAATTAATTCAGCCACTGTGTGTTTCATCTAGGATAAGGCATCACACACAGAACACATCATTCTGTTCTCAAGGTCAATGCGGCAGTTCATTAATTAATGTTCACTTCATAATGTAACACTTGGGGAACAGTATATGTAGAGAGGACACTTTAAACTCTCCACTTAACTTGCAACTCAGTTGTTGCTTATTAGCATATTATTAAGATATTTGCTGTTTATTGTTGCCTATAAAGCACATATTCTGCATCACCATATTTTACATCCCTAATCCCCAATTGTAAGTCGCTTTGGATAAAAGCGTCTGCAAAATGACTAAATGTAAATGTAAATGTAATCCTACCCAATACATAAACTTAACAACTACCTTACTAACTATTAATAAGCAGTAAATTAGGAGTTTATTGAGGGACATTATTGTAGTTAATAGTTAGTTAATAATAGTGAGAATTGGTCCCCAAACTGAAGTGTGACCAGTTTGTTTTTCTTTCTTTCTTTCTTTCTTTCTTTCTTTCTTTCTTTCTTTCTTTCTTTCTTTCTTTCTTTCTTTCTTTCTTTCTTTCTTTCTTCTTTTTTCTTTCTGTCTCTTGTTATCACTTTTACTCTTGCACTACAGAAAGCAGCAGTTTGGAAATCTAACTGTCTGTGAAAGAATGTCTTTCCATCTACTGAAGATGAATCGTAACAGCTGCTTTGCCTCATTCATATAGAAAGGTGCCATAATCTCTCTCTCTCTCTTTTCTAGGGACTCTCATTTGATCACCTTCGGGCTTCACGCTAACTTATTTGGGCTGCATTTTTGATTACATTATACAGCATATTATCACAAGTTATGCACAAGTTGCATTCTACAGTTGCATTGAAAACATGCAATATACAGAAAATAAATGATTCAGTCATAACTACTATTGGTTATAATGTAATTGTCATATACATGCACAGCTGAAACTCGTTCACTGTTGAAAAGACATGAAACAGTGTGAATTTGCTTTGCAACATCAGTACTTAATGCAATTATAATTCAACATTAATTTACAACCCTAAAGGGATAGTCCACCCGAAAATGAAGAATCTGTCATCACAAGCCTGCACTGACTTCTATACAGTACAGGATAAAAAATAATTATAATAAAAAATAAAATACAACACTATGGAAGTCAATGGGGACCAGAGACTGTTTGGTTATCAAAACTCTTCAAAATATCTTGTGTTTAACATAAGAAAGAAACTCATCTAGTACAAAGGATTTTTTGGTGTATATACTGTCACTGCATGCAAACAACTATAAGATCGGCAAATTATTGTATTAGTGTAATATAGAAAAAATACATTTGAGCTATGCAAATTTGGTTTATTTTACCCAAGGAAAAATATATTGTGACAGTTCTGTTAGACCTGCAGGAAAATCACATTGGGTCAATGTAATATAAATATGTTAATATTTTACAAAATCACATTTTAGCAACACAAGTTGGGTCTGAAGAAAAGCACACTGGTTCTGGTGGATGATAAAGAAAAAGAAACCTCTACTAAGATCTACCTTTTCTACTAAGCAACCACTTACAGCACAAATAGTGACCACCTAACAAAGCAATGTCCTAAATAGCACTCATAACAGGTTAGCAACAGCACAGAAACACCCTAACAATCACCCTAAAACAAGATCCACTCACATTTTCTACAGACAGGTGGGGTATTTTAGGTAAGGTAAGGCACTTTTCGAATGTAAGCTCTATTTATCATCTAATGCAATTAGTAGAGCTCCAACATATTTGAAGTGACACCTTTTTATCTGTTCAAACATAGTACGACATAAGTAAGCTGTGGGTTCAAATCAGATGGTGGACCAGATTCTGTACTTCTCCTTTGAAGATGAAATCATACTAGTGCAATTTTGGAAAATGTGTTAGATATCAATTGCACAATCCATACGACTGTATACACAACCCATTCTCACTCACAAGGTATCAGAACCTGAAGCACAGTCAAGCACCTTTACTGTCATTATTAAGATGCTAACGTTACCCCTAGCCATCAATATATCGACAAACTAGGAATGGCTTTAAATGAGAAACCTTTGGCTTCAATACACAGATGTAAAGGGCACGGAAATTTATCTGAATTATTATTTGAGTATAATTTTTTCATTATGCCATGTATCTTTGGGGTGTGATTTTCAATTTAATTATAAAGATCATTTTATTTTCACTGCACCATTTTTGAGCACCTAACCCGACCTCTACTCCTAAACCTAACCATTTATCAATATAAAACAAAGGATAAAACAGGTACAACTACAGTCGATCTAAAAAAAAATACAAATATTCCAAGACTTCGGAGGTCAAAGGATTGCTTTGTGTGAGAAACAGCCTCAAATCTGACGATCACCGTCTTCTTTCACCATAAAACCCAAATTACAAACACATTCAAAAATTGCCGCCTGAAGAAGCATTACATCAGCTTTGATTGTGAAACTCCATTGCCTCTCGTGTCGCATGACTCATTACATCATGCTAAATTTCAGATTTATCTTTTGAATGAGATGTGGCTGCATTAACAGAGCGGGATTATTTTTAGCAATTAAAACGTTTGGTTTCACTCAGTTCCGCGCAAATATACTTCATGGCTTCAGAAGACTTGGAATGCACCACAACTCATTTAATGTTGTGTTAACTGTGATTGTACTTGTATCTGCCTGTTATGTGTTTTAGATCGATGAGAAGTGTTTAGATTTAGGGTAAGCAGTGCCAGTCCATCCTACAGTCAATACAGACCGCCGCCTGGGGCCCCAACATGCCTGGAGGGCCCCGCAGGGAGATATACATTATGGTTTAGTACAGTTACTGCCAAATACACATTCTTTGTTCTCCATTGACAAAATGCGATCGGCACACCAGTACAAACAAGCAGGCGTACAAGGACCTTATCTTTTAAAACACAAACCACAATGACGGTAACAATCAGAAGTATAACATAAGCTTTCAATCACCAAATGAAAAATAACTGATAGATACGTTAAATCGCAAGTGACAATAAACACAGCATAAACAAGCGCAGCAAACAGTAAAACATAAAATGCATCGTAATCTGTAAAATCGCATTCATGTCACATAGCATCACCGGTTTATGGTGTACCATATTATTATCCAAATATATTACAGACTTTCCTTTAGAAGTGCTCAAAATGCCACAAATGCACAAATCAGACTTTGTGGCTATTTGAGATTCTTTCTGTGTTTAAAGCAGCATTTGGACGGCAGAAATAGCGCTTTTGTTGGCAAAGTCTCGCCTTGTTTAGTCAGGAATAATCTGGGCATTGAATTCAAAGAAAGTCAACACAAAGATGCAAAAAAAAATCAGTCAATTAATCAGTACATTAACCAAACGAACCTGCCTATTGAAAATCTGCTCTCCATGAGGTATACAAGCTTTCATTATTTTTATGAATTTCTTAGTTTACTTTAATTGATTGATTTCACTTTTGCACATAGTTCTGTCCCAGTTTTTGAACACACTTTTATGTACATTAATTTTGCTGCACTAAATAAATGTTTATATAAAGTTACTTTATGTGAGTGGTTGACAAGGAATTTCAAACACTCAAGTGACACATTTAAAATGTAACCATCAATTATACAATACAATTAATATACAATGCATTAAACTATGACATTATTCTCATCATGATTCATTTGTACTTTCTATATTTTTTGTCACATCGCTATTTAAGTGAACTGATAAAAGATGAAAGGTGGTTAAAAATAGTGAAACTCTTAGTTAATGGTGATCAGTCATAGCACCTAAAATATACGCTTTATGCATTCACATACATTTTAACTTACGTTGATGCTTATTAATGACTTTTTTCAGAGCAGTTGTCATATCAGTGGTTATTCAGTTTTAATATTATGTCAATATTGGTGGAACATATTTTCATGATCTCCGCACAAACCCACGGGACGGCCCTGAGGGTAGGGCATATTTATGAAAGTAAAAATATAATAAACAAGCAACTGAAAGCAACACGCTCCTAGTTTGTCAATGTAGTGATGCCTAAGGGTACTTTTAGATTCTTAATAGTGACATGCAAGGCGCTTGACCATGCTTCTGCTATCTGAGAATAGTTTAGTGAAATATACAGTGATGACTTGTTGACATGCAATTCATTATGCTCATAGTGAGAGAGAAAAGCTCTACCTTCTGTTCATGATGTGACAAACTGCAGCTTTCACCATAGAGCGGCTTTAATTATACAGTGCAGATCTGACTGTGTGAAGAAGCAACATCCTTTACCTGCCACATCACTGAGAGTCAACATCCATCACCATTGTGTCCCTTTTTTATTTAATAAGGGCACTCTACCAAGACATAAAGAGTCCCTGCTGTGAATATATACACATACAGTATTTATAAAGTCTTGTGTTTTGCTCTGCATCACATCTGAGAGCGCTGATGAATTCTGAGGGTGAGTATTATAAGTGTTTGCCATTGTATCATAAGATATGTATCATAAGGCTTTGCGCTCAGGTTTATAAAAGTAAATTAGGTTTATATTGTATCGACTCTGTCTTAGGTTTGAGATTGTTAATAAGAATAATGAGCATAACCAATTATGATGTTCAGCCTGTGCAATAGTGGAAAATATGACAGAAGGGTTGCAAACATCGATTCTCTGTAAGTAGAGTATTTTAATTAGTCTAAATGAGTTTAAAGAAAAAGCACATGCTGGTGGTACCCCTAAATGTTACTTAATATTAAAAAAAATCACCATGTGTCCTTGATTCTTGACAGTGTTCAGTAGCCTAATAAGTGTTACTCTGGATAATAAAGTCAGGCAGCATATCAGTGAGAAAGAAAGAAAGAAAGAAAGAAAGAAAGAAAGAAAGAAAGAAAGAAAGAAAGAAAGAAAGAAAGAAAGAAAGAAAGAAAGAAAGAAAGAAAGAAAGAAAGAAAGAAAGAAACTTACCAGACCATAGACGAAACTCAGCAAGGTGCCGCAAAAGACAAGACCTAAAGTGTGTACGATCAGCGTGGCTCCCATCCCGACACGTTCACGCAAATGGACGCAGGCTTGAATGGGATTTCTGATGTTTACGTCTGTTAAAGCGCCGTCAGAGAGCCCGTCGTTTCGCTGCTGTCCGCTCCCCTCCCATTACATCGTCTGCTTGTACAATTATGAATATTTTCTCACGGCTTTTCCTTGTCACAGATCTGCAGGCTCGATTCAAACTGTTCCCAGTCTCTCTCTCTCTCCCGCTCGCGTTTTATTTCTCTGCTTTTCTCTGAAATTACATCCACATGTCAGAGTTATTTGTGTCCTGCTCCTTCTGCGGTAGGAAGTTCAAATGATTCTTTGTGGAGCAGAAACCGACACTTTATTTTTAGGTCTTTAAATTTCCCTTCAGCCTCGCTGTAAAAAAAGCGACATAATAAAGCGGTGTCCCTCAGGCTCAACCTTCATTTTTCTCTCAGGACTTCAAAAACGGCAAAAGAAACGGTTTTAACGAAGGCTGGTGGAGTGACGTGGTGAGTCTAACCGAAAAACACACCGAAGCCGCAATAAAGAAAACATTCGGGTTCAGTATAGCCTAACACAGACTTCAAGCGCAAACGCTGTCTTCGGTTAAACATCTCATGAAAAACATTATTCATTTTCAGTTTTGATATAAACTAGCTACAGTGATATTCGCTGTGAATCTGACAGCTGCTTTACAGCCACGATACAGACGATAGGTAACTGTGACAAAGTAGGTAAATGGGATTTTGTTTAAAGAAAGTCAAATCGCCGCTGAAGAAATTCAGTGTGGCTTTTAAGATTAATTTTACTCAAGTTTTAAGTTGTCCTCATTGACTAAACGTCTCCAGACGGCACCCGGCTGCCGTCGCTAACCCTCACTGAACCTCGAGTGTAGTACATGTATAGAATAGAGGCAGGTATCGCTGACAGGCGTGAAGGATTTTGATTGGCTTACGGGGAAATGGTGAGGGACTTGATTGGCTGACGGTCTCTAGGGTTTCATTACACCTCGACTCAAGATGACACGCGCTTCCCGCCCCTTTTGCACAAGCTTCGCATTCAGTGCTTTACTTTATGTTGGCAGACGAGCGTTTCTTAGCGGT
>CM049805.1:21232903-21242903 GCA_027422405.1 Ptychobarbus kaznakovi
CATTCATTCATTCCATTCATGCATTCATTCATTCGTCCATGCATTCGTCCATTCATTCATTCATTAATTCATCCATTCATTCATTCATTCATTCATTCATTCATTCATTCATTCATTCATTCATTCATTCATTCATTCATTCATTCATTCATTCATTCATTCATTCATTCCCGTCTTTACCCTGTTTTGTCCCAGACCCAGTAGACTATAAGAATCAGTGAACGAGGAGTATGTTTGCTAAATTCTGCTATTAAAACCACATCATAAACTCTGTATTTTCTCTATTGTCATCTGAAAAATGTAACATTGAGGTGCATGGTTTCAGTCTTTTCAAAACATTGTGCTTTCCTTTAATTTTAACACTTTCAAAATTATAGCAGACAAGTACTGAAATTTGGGAGTTGCATTAAATTTGAATATAATATTTAGCACTGTAAATCTGCCTCTGCAGAGGTTCAGTGTCATGTTTGAAGCCTATACAATGTTTATATATGGTTCTAAACTGGGAAGTTTTCATGTCAAATGAGCCATTATCGTTTTCCAAAAATGGTATCCTTGCAGGTCCCGTGTAAGAAGAAAGGGCATCATTCCACCACACGTTATTTAACACCTCCTCGTAATCCTCCACAGCGAGACTAAACCCTGCAGTGATGATCTAAAGGCAGGCAGCAATTTCATTTTCCTATCATACACGCCACACACACGCAGTACACATGTCTATGCCTGTATCGTTATAGTCGATATTATAGCCTCCATTAGTCGCTATATTGTCATTGAAACAGATAGCCTCTGATCTCTGCCTGCCATCTGGCAACATTAAAATCCACATACAGCACAAGTCCCTGCTAAGCGCAAATCAAACAGCAGCATGCTGCAGCAGAGAAGTGCAGATGAGTATTATGTGATGACAGTGTTAAGCCTCTTTGAGCTGTTCATTTCTGAAATGAGAGAGTCAGGCCTTGGTGGAAGTAGCTTTCCAAACGGGTCTCTTCCGTAATTGTTTGAGAGGAATGTATTGCTTATAGGTAACCCCTGTAATAATGTTTCATTGATTGTTGTTGAGATTGTTGCGGTTTAGCAGATTTGAGGTTTTATGTCACTCTGAAGTTCACAGTTATGATTTCTAACAAAAGCAGCCGTGTGTTTCACAGTCATTTTACATGGTGTGTGGAAGAAATTCAATTGTAAGAAATGCCCTTATGCCCAAAAAAATATCCAAATGAAAATGGTCAAATTAAATATGTTCATAATTACAAAAAGTATATTTGAGTCATTGTATTTATCAATTGCATTTTAAATCCTTTATTTTATTTTTATTTTATATATAAATATATCCAGACAGCAAAACGTCATTGGCTCAAAATTCTAATTATTATATGTCTGTACATAAATTGCGCTGGTTGAGTTAGTTGAGCAGAGTGATAAACAGTATTTAGGTTTTATTCAAATGTGGAAGGAATTTTGAATTTGATCAAATACTTATTGAAAATCCCTATGTCTTATTGAATTTTCTTTTGCCTCTAAAGAAGCAACAACCAATAGGTTAGAGTTAAACTGTTTGTCACTCACAGTGATGTAATTCAATTTATGAATGTAATGAAGTAGATTTGTGCAAAGTAGTTTTATTAAACCAGCCATAAGAGCTCACCCTACATTACCAATTAAAAGTATCAGCCTTGCCAATCAAATCGCAAATTCTTTCAAACACGGATTTTACAATCTCGTAGCCATTATATCATAAATCCTTTTCTTGAGCTACTTTATTACGAGGTCAGGTATTCTCCAGCCTGGTTAAAGACCAGAGTTTGGCCCTCTGCTGCCTTACAGAGCCATCTGTGATCACTGAGCTGGAAGACGAAACACTGGGCCGGGGTTCCTGCCCCCGGCACTGACGCAGAAGGGCTCACCTGAGTCTCCTGCGACACATCCAGCCTCAGCATACGCTCCTGACGTCTAAGGGGGTTAGTTATATATAGAGAGAGATTCTGTGTGCTGCTCTGAAAATGCCATCCTGTTTGCTGTGACCTAATGCAGTGGATAAATGTTTCCATGTCAGAACACCAATGAAGTAACTTGTGACATCATGCATGTCGTTTACTGTATCTTTACCTTTGGCTGTGAGGGACGCTGGATTCCAGTGCATCGAACCGCTAAATGCCAATATAGAGCCTGAGCACTGAATGAGCCCAGTGCCCTATTGTGTCCATAAGTATCATTATTTGTATTTTTCAGGGCTTTTGTGGCTTCAAAAACGTCACAAACATCAGACTCATTGGCCATTAGGCTCAGGCAAAAGCTGGACATGGGCATGTAGCGCCCCCTTGAATGCAGTAAATTCACTTATTTGCATATCACAGAGCTAGTAACTGATTACATGCAAACTGGATTACGTAATATAAAAAAATACGTATGAAAAAAAATGAAGTAGGCTACTTGTAATCAGATTAATTATATTTAAAAACACTCATAATCAGAATACAGTTATTTTTATTGATTACATATTATTCACACAAGAAAATACATTGATTCTCCCTAATTCCTCTTTTTTATCTTTTGGATTTTTTATTTTATTAACTTAATATAATTAGTTTAAATGTAATATTTTTACGTTTTAATCAATGATTGGCTTTTCATTAAACTCACAAATCCCCTGCAGTTTATTTATGAACCCCAGTTTAATAATGTAATATAGTGTATAATGCACTTCATGTTGTCAACAACAACAAACTTTGCATTTTATAACAATATGGCACTAGTAATGAACCAGATAGGTCAAAAGTATTCTAAAAGCAATCAAATTTATATTAACGGAAATGTGCAGTGTAATGGATTACGTTTCTAACCACAATTTTTGTCATGTAATTTGAAATCAGTAACAAACCACAATTTGTAAGTAATCTACACAGCTCTGCATATACAAATTATGTCTTGCACAGCACTGCAGGTTCATAGAGCTGCCAATAATAATATGAGTACCATCAAACAGAAATATAGAACCAAGCCTGCCAAAACAAGGAGTATTAATGACATTCAGAACCAAACGAAGACATATAATTCACGTTAGACGTTAGAAATAGCACAGATGTTGTGGCATGCAAGACTCGAACACCCAAACTTTAGATTGGAAACCCAGTTATTCAGAGGGTCATGAAACCGCACATTACAGCACCGGTTAGTTTCCACTACAGTTTTGAATGGGCACGGTGAGAGACAACACAATAACAGCTTCTGATGCAGTCAGATTTATTTCATTCTCATTGAGTTAAAAGCATCAAAGGTTGGCACTAATACATGCTGCAGTTCACCACGGCATGCTACAATATATTATGCATGGTTTTTGAAACTGTAAACAAATGCATGCATATCCTTGTGATAGCTATCATTGTAATGCACACATAAATGCACGGCCCTTTGCATTTTTACTCTGCTTTGAATATTATATAAATGTATCCAACAACTGAAATTAATGGGTGCTAACATTATCTGATGATACTTCTGTTAAAATCTCAGAAAATGTGTTTCATGACCATTTTACACATGTTTGGATGTTGCAAAGACATTCAAGGTGAGAATGAGCACACAAAATATTTTGCTAAAAAGTTGCCGCTTATTGCTGTGCATTATACAATGAGGGCAATCATTTGTCTTGATCCTTGATGTTATGGATTGGGTCTGAAAGCTTAGACATAGCACATATGGGCCAGTAGGTGACACTCTTCCATTCATCTCTGTAACATAACAACATCTCTGGAAAGTGTCCCAGCACCTGTCTTTACCCTCGCCATCCTGAGCACAGAAGAGCCCAAATCAGCAGCAGAAGCAACACTATAAGCACAGATGTGACATTGCTTGGGACATAACACACAGAAAACATACTGTGACCTTTACTAAACAACATCCCTTGAGCCTTTTATTTCAAAAGTGTGCACATTTCTCATAAATTATTTGTCTTTTGTTGCTATGCTGAGCTAACATACTTTAAATATAGCATGTCAATAAATATTAAGTATTTATTTAAGTGTCTGGCATTGTTTGATCAACACCATAGTGAATTAAACTGGAAAATGAAACCCTGTTGCAGCCCATAATACCCATATAATCATTGATTGATTTGATTGTTTGTTCTATTTTGAAAGAAAATGCCAGATTACACTTTTAGGTCACACTTTATTTTATGGTCCAATTCTCGCTATTAACAAACCATTAACTACGACTTTAACCTAAACTGCTATTTGCTGCTTGTACATAGTCAGTGTGGTAGTTGTTAAGTTTAGGTATTGGGTAGGATAAGGGATGTGGAATATGGTTATGCAGAATGTGTGCTTTATAAGTACTAATAAACAGAAAATATGTTATTAATAGGTGTGTTAACAAGCAGTTAATAGTGAGAATTGGTCCCTATACTAAAGTGCAGAGCCGATCCTCCCTATACGCAAAGTATGCCATCTGTGTAGGGCCCCCGAAACATCAAGGGGACCGCTTGCTCTCAAAGATGATTTAATTTTAGTTTTGTTTTTTTAATTTGGCCAGCGGTTCTGAAAACATGAATGTTCATTTATTTTAATGCGGTGCGCTGTGTCACCCTTTCTACGTAAAAATCAGTCAAATCATGTAACGTAAATGACATACAGTATCTTACTCAAGACAAAAAAATAAAAAATTATGAAATGAAAATTAAATTAAATTGTACCGAGCCGCGGAAGAGACACCGTTTCTCAAGTGCTTTTTGTGAGCGCGATTCGAGATGGAGCGAACACGGACAAAGCCGTTTCATTCATTCATAACTTACCCAGCCTCACCCCCCACACCCTGAACCAGTTTTGCGTAGGGCCAAGAGGTGTAGGATCGGCACTGCTAAAGTGTTACCCACATTTAAATGTAATTCAACATTTGACCATCTATTTAACAACTCAACTCTCAACTCAACTCAACCTTTATTTATAAAGCACTTTCAACAGTGTGTTCCATGACTGTTTTCACAGAAGTTTGTTCCTTGTTTAAAGTCTCACCTGCTGTACAGAGAAGGATCAAATAAAATAAGAATAAGAATAAAAAAAACAAAAAAAACATAGTAACAAAAGTAACATACACAGCTAAAAACCATTATCAAAGGCTAAAGAAAACAAATGAGTTTTAAGCGCACTCTGAAAAACACCTATAGTTGGAGAAGATCTATTTAACAACACTTGGTTTGACCTGGCCTTCGCAGGATGCTGCCTCTAAATTGGGACGTGGCTTGTTTTTCTAAAGACTTTAAGCTTGTAGTGTGTTCCCATTGCTTCTGTTTTCACAGAAGTTTGTTCTCTTGTTTACCAATTAGTCTCACCTGTCACCTCGCTGTATAAACGTGTCTGTCTCTGGCTCAGCGCCAGCCAGCAAATGCAGATTTGAATTCAGCAGCTGTAGTGATGTGATGTACTCTATAACAAAGACTCACCATCCAAACCAAACATGCTTGTTGTTTATTGCAGTGTAACTCCACATTGGTATGTATATACTGTAATTTGTATCTCAATATAATCTCACATCAATCCATATAAGCGCTATGTTTCACTATAACACTTTCATCATTCTAACTCTGTGTTTAACCCCAGGCAGAGCAGTGTGATAGATGCTTAGCAATGGACGGGAGTGAGATCAAATCTCCTTCACCTCCTCAAACGGTTGAGCTGCAGGGGAAATGAACAGATTACTGCTGCACTGAAGGACGTGTTCTGAGAGGCAGTGCTAATTGGCTTGAGTTAATTCCAGATCGTCACACAGCTGCAGCAATGACGTTGTAGATCAGTCTGGTCTGAAGAACTAGGAGTGAAAAATCAATTGTCAAAAATAGGTTAATTAAAAAATAAGGAAACACTTTAGATTAGGGAACACATATTCACTGTTATTTAATAGTTTCCCCTCAATAAACTCCTAATTTACTGCTTATAAATAGTTAGTAAAGCAGTTGTTAAGTTTAGGTATGAGATAGGTTTATGGGATCTAGAATTTGCATGGTCATGCAGAATAAGATATTAATATGTCTCTAAGTCATTGATCTCAAACTCCCTTCCTGGAGGGCCACAGCTCTGCAGAGTTTAGCTCCAACCCTAATCAAACACACCTGATTGAGTTAATCACGCTCCTCATGATTACTAGAAACGTCCAAGCAGGTGTGATTTGGAGCTGGTTGGAGCTAAACTCTGCAGAGCTGTGGCCCTCCAGGAATGGAGTTCGAGACCACGCTCTAAGTAACCAATTTACTAATACTAAGCAACCAATATGCTATCTAATAATCTACTAGTTAATAGAAATAATAAAAATTAAAATTGTCATGAGTCCAGCCCCGGCGTTCCTCCCTCTCACCACCAGAGATCGCCATCTCTCTTCCTCCTGGACTCATTTCCCTTCACTCCTTACACCTGGCACTAATCACATCCTCAGTTGTTCCCCATTTTCACTGTCTTTATGTTCCCTCCTCACTCACCACACTGCCTGGCGAATTTGTATGTATATGTTTGGATCATTTATGTACCGTGTTATATGGATCTCAAGATTATGTCTCCTTGTTCTCTTGGACACCAGCACTGTGTTGCCGTCAGTGGTGTCCCGTTCTGTGTTCTGTTTTGTTTTTTGCCTGTTGGCCTTTTTGTTCATTACATTTGTGCTTACCTGCACTTGGACCCAGATCTCTGTCTTTCCTCAGTGCCCCTCGCCCGTATCGTGACAAAAATAAAGTGTTACTGAAAATAAAAATGTAACACATCACATTACAAACTGACAAACTTAAAATGTAATATTTAATCCAAGTTTGAAATATTAGTTAAGCATAACAGTATTATAGTGTACAATTTATGCAGGGTAAATACATAAATATAAAACACTGTGGATTTATTGATTTCACTCAATTAGCCTGTAGGTTTTAATGAAAAGCAAAGATGTCGGAAATGTAATTCTTAACTCAAGTATTGAGTTAAACAATAATGACACTAGTAATGACATGACACTTGGGTACAGTTCTGTGCCACTGAGGGTCTAAAATCTTTCTACTTCAAAATAAAAACTATAATATTTACTCCATGCATCTAAAAGTAACAATGTGCCCACACATCCATCATTAGAAAAATAAAAACAGCATAGCCATTCATCAAAAGAGATTATATTTTGTGCTGTCTGTGGTCAAAAAACTAATAAATCAACTCTGTGTAAATATGAGAGTTAAGATCAGAATAAAATATATCAAACTGGGAAATTATTTGAGGCCTTTCATTCATACGTGCTTTTATAACTAGTATGTGATTATACCCTCTATGGGACTAATTGTGAATTCACAGCTTAAAAAATTATTGACTTTATATTTTACCTATTTGGGAGTAAAATAATTTTCCAAAATTTGTTTTCTACATCTGACCTTTGACCTTTTTTTAGGGATCCGTCTTTCATAACTGACTTTGTCCATTAGGGTAAATTATTTTTGGCAAATTAAACTTCACACACAATCAAGTGCTTTTCCACTATCTGAAAATAAGTAGAAAGGTCTTACTGTTTCAAAGAAAAACATAAAAAATCTTTATGAACATTGTTTTCTTTTTTTTCTTGCGCTGCTATATTTGATTTGTAATACACACATGAAAATGTCTAAAACTTGACACAAATTCAGATGCAATTCCACTGCCTGAAAACCGTGTCTTAATGATTCAAAAGCATTAAAACAACTTTAACATTGTGTTTCATCTTTGAATTTCAAATCAGTTATCTTAGCACAACTGAAAGTCACCAAGACCCCCCACAAGCCACACGTAAGATGCTAACGTGTGCAGTCGTGATTGGAGCATCGCTGCCTGCCTGTCAGTATAGTAATGCCAACAGACATAGGCATCTTTACTAGCCTCTGGTTATCACATCTTTCAAACTGGCATACAATAATGTGCCTGACTTCCATAGCAACCTATTCTTCACCACTGCCCTCACCCTCATTGCTTCTATCTTCCTTGGTCCTCAACAACTTCTTGTATTACTACAACCTGATTTTCTGATGCACTCCTATTACTATCATCAACACCTTCTGAAATAAGTGCAGATTTATCTCTCCATCTTCCAAAAATGAGCCTAAAACACATGCACAAAGGCTATTATACTGCCTGCCAATGCTGGTCAATAGCGCCAGCAAAGTATGCATCCCATAATAGGACTTAGTCTTTTATGCATGACGCTCAGATTTTTTGGTCCTGAGTTATTGTTTTTATAAGAGTGCATTAAAAATGACAAAACAACTTTAGAAAACACATTTGGATGCACGATTATATTTTTTATAACTAGAATGTATGTGTATTTTCTAGTCTAAAATGAGCTCAATATGGAGCCTTGAGAGAATGTGACCTAGCATGTGTAAATGCCTACTTTACTTCGTCACCAAAAATGTGAAGCACATGGCTAATACTTTTTAATTTTACTGGTTGAAGGGGATGTCATTTGACATCACTAATATCATATTTTGTTGGTTGAACATTTTACATGCATTTTTCTTATTGTCATTTATAAATATTTATAACTATAGCGTCATTTACCCCAGAGAGGGATAATCATCCTTCATTTCATGGGAGTTAGATGCATAACAAATGTTTTAGCTTAACCATCGCTTAAGTAGCGCAGAATGCTCCTTTTCTCTTTTGGTCAGTCGAATTGCTTCTGAGTCGTCCTCTGCATACACGCTGCTTTTCGCTCTCTTTGCGTAACTGCCTTTGTAAATTGTTTGCTGATCCCAAGCAGCTGCTTTTAGACATGAAGGTCACTTCAGAGAGGGTCAAATGACAATTGTCATTGTATTTCAGCTGCACTCCACCCAGGGTTCATACCAAGTGAACAACAGGTCGTTGCTAAAATAACTTTCTAAACAGATCTAGCATGGTTCACAAGCTTGTCTTCTGTGGTCTCATGGCAGGCATGTTTAAAATGCATTCAGCCCTGATCACCTGATATAGTCTTTACACCGCCTGTGTTGTTATGCAAAGCTGGAGCCATTTATACCTGCGACCGGCACACGCGTCTTTCCTTCTGTGGCCGGTTGGCTGGGAAGGGGACTTCATATTAAGTTCACAGAAGTGTCATAAAATCTTGTGCAATTTAATTGGATGTTCTGAGAATCAGTTCATTAAGTTAATTTCTATAGAGGCAATTACAGGCAGAAAAAGGTACAGTTCAGTGCACACGCTTGAATATTATGAATATTAAATAAATTAAATTTTATAATAGTGTTTACATGTTGATTTACAGTGGGAGGTACTTTTATCTGCAGATTGAAAATTACATATTTACACATATATTCATATAAATATATATATATATATTCAGATAAATATATATATATATATATATATATACAGCGGTGGCCAAAATGATCAGAACATTAGTTTTTTCAGCAGCTAAAATGGATTTATGTCAGTATCTTTTGCTGTAGTGTGTCAGTAGGAAATATCAGTTTATATTTCCAAACATTAATTTTGCCATTAATTGTAATAATGCAGTGAGATTTTTTCCTGACGACAGCCAGTGCTCCACACAGAGATCTGATCATCATCAGTCTGTCTAGAATGACGAACTGAGACTAAATCCAGAAGAACTGTGCAACGTCTCCAAGATGCTCCAAGAACCCTGCCTGCAAGCTGCAGTACTGTTACAAATGTAATATCTCCTAATTCTTATTTCGGTATACTTAAAGCCTTTGCAACTAGTGCATTATATGAAAAAAAATCATTAATTATGCCTTGTACTAACTCTTATACTTCATTATATAATCTTATGAATACTTTTAACCACAGTTATAATACAATAAAATACTTACCTATTCAGTGTTACACCTTTAGAAAGTATAACGCAATAAAACATGATAAACAAACCTTCATGTATTATAATGCAATTAAACTTTGGTTACAATTATTTATGAAATAATGCATTATAAATAAAGGCTTTATGCAAAGTGTCATCGTTATTTCTATATTTTCTGCATTGTTGCCACACTGCA